>CAAKMY010035009.1:0-39006 GCA_901111285.1 Corrigiola litoralis | reverse complement strand
AATCGTTCACTTGCCGGAATAATCTCCCGAAGGTTAACACAGCAGCCTCTAGAAGTGACCACTCACGAATAGAGACTTGGAGTTTGCACAACAGTACAGATACCCAGAAAGAACAGAAAAGAGAGTGAGGAAGAGATGTGTTTGAGATTTTCTGTGTGATCAAATGAGATCAGGGAGGTCGGTTTATAGGACCAAAAGAGCTGTTACAAAGGCTAAAATCACGTCCATAATCGCAGAAATAATGGCCATGATCACTGGAATGAATGAGAGATTCTGTAACGGTAAGAAATGAATCTGGACAAAACAACCAATGAACCTGGACATATAACCAACCCAACTGCACTCTAAAAATAGAGTTTAGTTTAGTTTTATTCCCCAAGCCGAAGTCGTGCGCGCGCGTGTGGTCTAGCCCAACAAGGCCCACTCCCACAAAAGTCCCTCTAGGCTTGTTACTTGGACATGATAAGATGAAAGACAAATATATACAAAGGAACAAAGCTATATTTTGTCTATGTGGGACAATAGACCAACTCAAACAAAGAAGAGGAAAGCAAGGCTTGAAGCCATTACTTCCAACAGTAGCAAGGAGTCAAATGACGAAGACCTTTCTAAGCTTTTCTTTTGGCATGCTTAGGAGCATATTGAAGGTTTTGAAAATGGGGTAATCTATGCTTTAATATAAATTTTTTCCCTACCATCTTTTTACCTATTTCCAATATTTTTCTAATTATTTATACCAAATTTTATAAACATAATGGCAACATAGATATATATATGCTACACTTCGCTATTAATTATATCTGTCATTGGAAATGCTATTACTCGCCAAATTGAAGTATCCAAATCAATCTATATTTTGTCTATGTGGGACAATAGACCAACTCAAACAAAGAAGAGGAAAGCAAGGCTTGAAGCCATTACTTCCAACAGTAGCAAGGAGTCAAATGACGAAGACCTTTCTAAGCTTTTCTTTTGGCATGCTTAGGAGCATATTGAAGGTTTGGAAAATGGGGTAATCTATGCTTTAATATAAATTTTTTCCCTACCATCTTTTTACCTATTTTCAATATTTTTCTAATTATTTATACCAGATTTTATAAACATAATAGCAACATAGATATATATATATATACTACACTTCGCTATTAATGATATATGTCATTGGAAATGTTATTACTCGCCAAATTGAAGTATCCAAATCAATATTTCCTCGGCCTAAAATAAAAGGGTGCTGATTTTGCCAAGGCAAGAAAAACTTTTGCGAAGGCAATTTTTACAAACTTCCCACAATAGCCTTAGTGAAAGTTGTGGGCATGGAGTAGCACGGTAGCAGGATTGTTTGATTTAAAATTTTCCATTGAAAAAAGTTAACTTTTTGCTAGTTGATGTTCACAGTCTGTCTGTATTATCCAATGCTTCATAGATGGTGGTTATGAGAATAAGCCACATCTTGATACCAAGATGTTGTCATAGTGGCATTAGTTGTGTGCTAGCCTGCTACGTACATAGAGGATATATGATCTGGGATTTAGAATTGTACTTTTGTAGGTAACTACAGCCTGAAATGCCAATATTAAAGAAGGATAATTTAGGAAGTTTGTAAAAATTGCCTTGGCAAAAGTATTTCTTGCCTTGGCAAAATCAGCACCCAAAATAAAATGATCAAGAGAGAATAACAAACCAAAAAAAAAAAATTCACTCAATATCACAAAACTTAAAGATGTATTTACTACAACTTCTATTAGTGAATACATCTAATTCTCGCAATAATCCTCTTTCGGAACTCTTCACTACAACATGACATATCAAACAGTAGAAAACAAGTCGTACGTATACAAAACTTTACATAAGCTTTTAAACAAAGAAAGAAGATGACAAAACAACAACACTAGTAGCAGCCAAAACAATCTGGACCGTTGATATAGGATGATGAGCTGATGATGAGGACTGATCAGATGGCCTGCGCGCTCCGTTCCTGTAGTAGTAAGGAAAGTAAGGGAGTATAGGGTCAGGAGGTGGAGGAGCTGTTTGGCTGGAAAATCCACCTGCTGCTGCTCCAGGAGGGTAGTTTCCTGATGTTGGAAAATTCCCTGGAGGGGAGTAGTAAGCAGATGGAGGTGGGTAAGACCCTGTTTGGGTTGCTGGTGTATTTGTTGGGATGGTTGTTCCAGCTATTGGCGGCGGTATACAAGGGTACGGGCAGGCGTCGTCAGCCGTGGTTATGGCTAAAAAATTGATCACTAAGACTAGTGTGATGGTTGATATTAGGGGTAAGTTTAGTTTAGGGACGTCCATGATTACGAAAGAAGGTTGAGGAAGGGAGAAAAGGTTGAGTAAAGGAAAAATATGCATACGAGCCAACAAGCAGTGTGTTGTAGTGTGGTGTCTATCCTCTAAATGTAAGGAATTTGATTATTATTGAGTATGGCAATGAAATGGGGACAATTTTAGAGTTCTAAAAACTTATAAAGGTAAAACGGGTTAGCTTAGTGTTAGGGGAAGTTTTTATAGTGGAGTGGACTAACTTTTTTAAGATTGGTATTAAAGATCGCGGTCATACTTTTTGTCACCACGCACCAATCGTCCTTGTAAGCAATTTCACCAACCGGCGAGAATCATTCAGCAAACTACCATGAGTTTGGTATCCTTCACCGGCGCTGGGCCACCCCTTCCCATGCACCGTTCCTTCCTCATTTTTGTTTGTATTAAGGTATGATGAGGAATTGAGGATTATGGTTCTATCAAAAGGGATGAATTAAGATGGAATATTTAGGGAATTATATCCCGGAATTATTAGAAACTTCATAGTACCACAAGCTCAAAGTGAGTAGCTTACTAATAAAGTCGTGCAAGTATGAGCTAGGATGACCCCCAATTAGCATTGACTACAAGCTAATAAATTACTGGAGAAATAGGGCAAATAGTCTTATATGCATTCGGACATACCCAAAATTTAGTTATACCGCACGCTTACACTACATGCTACTTAGCGGGGAAATATTTCACTCAAACATTGCCATCTGAGTTTTAACATCTCTTTTTACAAAATCTTAATTTTTTTTTATAAATTTAAGTGACTTTATTCATCTGTTTTTCTTCACTTGTCATTGTCAACTAAAAAAACCCTCAACAACACTCTTGTCATACCGTCTTTTTATAAGTTACAAAAAGACCAACTCACAAAAAGCCCATAAACACAAATAGATCTACTTCACCTTCTTCTTCAACCTCCTCCACCCCACCCCTGCTCTGCCGCCACCACCCACTCCACTGCCACCACCCATTCCACCGCCGCCGTCAACATCCTTCCCCCGACACCGTCGGTAGTCCTCCCCCACCCCGACACTTTAAACTCCCCCAACCCCAACAGTTTTCTCCCACTCTCTCCCTTCCCCTTCCCCAACCACCACGGCATCCTCCTCCCTCCCCCCTCCGCTGCGACAACCCCCACCCTTCCCTTCCCCCAGAAACAGCCCCTTACCCCCGTCTTCTTTGTCGCCGGCAACATTATTTCGCTCCCTGTCATTCTCTTTTCTACGGCAAACCTCCGGTTTGAGCGGCCAAGTGCTCCGCACGTGGGCCCGGGCCGTTAATAAAGAGTAAACGGTGCCTCACATGGTCCGTTCCCGGCAACATTCGTGACGGAAACGAGGGTCGGAGGGGGTGATTGTTCGGGAGCAAAAACTCAGATTTTGACTAAACGGAGCGTTTTCCGCCCAAACAGAGGCCGGAATCGGGATCTACGGCGAAAATACGGTGGGGTGAAGTGGTCGGCGGTGGAAAACGCTGATGTTGGTGGTGGTCAACGCCGGTCAAAGGCGGCGGTGTGGTGGCTATCGAGCGGTAGCTGAGTGGGGGAGGGGGAATTATAATTAGGGAGAGGGGTAGCTTGGTCATTTAAGAGTTTAAGTGGGTTGGATCATTTGGTCTTTCCATAGTTATGAAAAGACGGTCTTAAACAAGTTATTGTATTGATCATTTAACAAGGTTTTGAACTACAAGTAGAGAATCCCTGGGAAAATCCTTAGCCAATTCCTCTCTTTTTAAAAAACATGAAAATTAAAATGATCGATCAAGTTGAATAACGTTGACTGGTGGACCGAGTACTTTAAGTTTGAAGATTCTAAATGTTTGTCAATGGAGCCAACAGCTTCTAAGCGTAGTTCTGCCTTTGGTCCATGATGACATTCGTGGAATTCCTTATTATATTTGCAAGTCGCAATCTACCAACATTGACTGGGATTAGTTTATGTCCTTACAAACTCAGAATTTTTCCTTATAAAACTAGGTGATGCTAACTATCTAGTAATCCTGTAGTAAACAATCTAAAATTAGTACAACGAGCTTTAAGCAAAAATCAAAGCTACTCAAAGTCCCAAAGGAGATAGAAATGGCGATGCCAGGGGGTATTACTGTGAGTAATGGATCAGGAAACAGCTTGGAGATCGATAACCTCGCAAAGTTTGCTATTGATGAGCACAACAAGAAAGAGGTAATAAAAAATATAATGTAAATTATATTAATCGTGGTTTATTATGTATATTAACTAACGAGTACATATAACAAAGAGGTACTTATATTTTCCTTACAAACGAGTTATTTCTTATATTTGATTTCTAGATTATGTTTGTAGTTGGAAGTCTTGCATTTCTAAGCATGCATTAATAGGCTACGGGTACACGTTCATCTGTAGAATTACCCAATTTTAGGGTCATGGAGTATATAACTTCTTGTAAAAATGTGCTTGTTGTTGTTTCATCATTTGTCTTTTACCAACTTCACGGAGTTTGATGGAACATTATACATGTGCAGAACTCGATGCTGGAGTTCAAGAAGGTGGTAAATGTCAAAGAGCAAGTAGTTTCTGGTACAATTTACTATATTACTGTGGAGACAACAATTACAGGAAACTGTAAGGACTTTGACTACTATGAAGCGAAGATTTGGGTTAAACCATGGTTAAACTTCAAGGAATTGCAGGCCTTTAAGTACCTTGGCAGTACTACTGAAGATGGCACGGTCTTGTGATAACTCAAGAAAGAACAAGTGAAAGCAAAATCAACATATTTGTGATTGTTAATGTTTGAAAATTCATGCGCCATGTAGTTAAAGAGACATATTTTTATAATAACAAGGCCTACCTATTGGTATTTAATTTGAGTAGCACCGTCTTATAGAGGGGCTTGGTGGAACCTCTTAAGAGATATCATTCATTAAAGTACGAAAAGTTTTGCGTCAATATAACTGTGGACTTCACAGAAAATGCAAGAGATCAATTTCCAATACACTCAAAAACTTATTTCCAGTTATGTTGATGTTTTACAACAAAAATATGTACAGCTTACACTACCGAAGGAACAAGATAGTATTTCGACCAATGTCAAAAAAAAAAAAGAAAAAAGAAGGAACAAGATAGTAGTCAATCCAGTAGATGTAGAATATACAAATTGCGAAGGATTTTATTCAACCATATGGTAAAATCCAACATCACCAGAGTCGAATCAATTGTTCTGTGCACTAACGAAATCTGCCATTCATCCAGACCATGGTCTAAGCCTTTCAACAGGTGCCGAGCTATAAGGCATTGCTTAACAGATTAATTCACGCATCTGCACCAGAATAAACTTTAAATGGATAATTAGTTAGTTACAGAATAACATAAATTAGATAATATTGTTAGTGTCAAACATGCTTAGACCAGTTTCCACATTGTGAGTAGACCAGCTTGAAAACTAATTAGATTTTAATTTTTAGTCCAATGCACAAAGTAAGTTCATAAACGCTAGAATAGAGAGAAAAATATTTAAAAGCCAATATTTAGATAGTTTTTTGAGAACAGATCTAGAAACTATCTGAAATACTATTTGTAAGAATAATTCTCCCACATTGTGAAAATTCTTGCTAAATCCCTAAGGACGTATGATATTGAACCTCGTTAAATTTTTGCGTCATTTGTTCTACTTATTATTGGTATTTACGTTTCCGTACAATATATTGAAAGAGTCTGTATTAAGGAACCTGATTTTTACATTCCGACATTTAATTTTTACACTCCTCGTGTGAGAGGAGCAGATGCCAGGGATATGTGCTCCTACATTGAAGGCCAGGGTTAGTACGAGTGTAAAAAATAAAATAGGGGAGTGTAAAAATCAGTTTCCCCATATTAGCTAAGAAGATCCTATAATATTTCCTAATTTTAATAGATAACAATATGTGTTTTACACGACTCGAATTCTAACTAATTAAACTCGATGATGGAAAAATAAACCCATGAGCACTTACCACTCTTAGTGATCCTACCCGTCCCGGACGGTGAAACAAAAACAAAAGTCGAGAAACAAGGTTGGCCCGATTATTAAGAGGTCCACTTGTATAGAAGTTGTTCCAGGTTCCAATCCTTATATCGCTATTTCCCCGCAGCAAATAAATAAATAAATAAAATAATCTTCCCACGTCAAGTCATTAATTTATTTCCTACCCACTATGAAAACGATATATTCTAAGCTAATTAATAGGTTAATCAAAGATACATCATAATAATCACAAAAACTTAAGAAAGACCGCTTTTTACACATTACAAAAAGACAAGCCTACCCAGTCCAACAACTAGACAAAAACACGCAAACTAAAAACCCACTGAAACTCCCTCCATAACCTCCTTCCCGTGACATTTGATTTCTCACCCCATTTTCCTTTTATTCACATACTCTGTCTCTCTCTCTTCCTCCACCAAGGACCGGCCACAATATGTTCTCTCCCCCTCACTGTACCGCCTCTTAGCCTTCTCTTCCTTCCCACTTCCCATGACAAATACGTATGTGTTTAGCAAAGCAACATATGTTTATGTGTTGTTGTTCCAATTTAGTGATAAGGGACCTCAATTCCAAGGCCACCTAGTAGTAATTTGAGGCTTCCAACCTTAAATATGAAATACTCAAAGAGTAAGCTCGTTTTGAGTGGTTTGTTTATCTATTTGTGCATTTTAATTTTATTTGAGGTACTGGATGTGGTTGTGGATGAGATAGTTTTTTGTGTCAATTTTAGTGTTTTGATGGTCGAATTGTGTTGTATATTTTCGGGGTAAGAAAAGATGTTGTATGGGAAGTTGCAATAGTGGTGGTGAGGTTTCATCATTTCTATAAGGACTTGTTCTTTGCTGAAACTTTTAATTATTCATCTTTTTAGTTTAAAAATTCATCATTTTAATTTAGAAATTTACTATTATTTTTTTTCTTTTTACAATATTATTGTATCTAAAACTCTACCCCTTTGAATTGAAAATATTCTTCTTTTCAGAGGGGTCTTAGCAAATGTAAAAGCTAGATAGATTACGGTGGTGCTTAACTAGCTATCAACTAAATGTGAACTTTTATCAAAAAACTGTAAGCTTTTAAGTTATGAGGGTGATTTTGAGAGTATATAATGTTGTACTAAATCAATATACGTATTAGATATAATGTGAAATTTCTAATTAAAAGTGTGAATTTTCAACTTAAAATCGTAACTTTATAAATAAATATAAGAAAAATGTGTTAGTAATTAGCTAAAATACATGAATTTTTTTTGTTGAAAACATGAGTTTGTAACTAAAACGCACATGTTTTAAGTTACATGGCGAACTTACAGAGTATGTGAGTTTTGAAGTTATATGAGAATTTCCAACTAAAAAGGCGAATTATTAAGTTATAAGGGTGAATTAATAAATAATATCTTTTTATTTCTTGTCTTCTAATCTTACAATGAAGTGTGATCTTTGTTAGAACAAAGGAATTAATGTTTATGTATCACTTATTTGAATGGATGATATACCTTATAAAAAGTGAGCTTTTGTAAAAATAAACGATTTAGTTAGCTAAAATAAGTGATTTTTTAAATAAACACCATGAGTTTTTATGTATAAAGCATATATTTTATTATATCTAAAAAGTAAGTTCTTAACTAAAACATACATGTGAGTCTCTAACTTATAAGAGTGAATTTTTCTACAAAAAAAGAAAGTTATAAAAGTGAATTTTCAAGTTAAAAGTTTGAATTTTTAAATGAAAAATGGAGAGTTATAATTGCTTGTTCTTCCTCGTTGAACTCAATTTCCAAGCACCATGCTCTTCTCCCTCAAGCACCACTTGCTAGAACCCCCTCATTTCTTGTCCTACCTTGGCCACGACACGATTGTGTTGCTGCTACCACACCTGCCAGAGTTTCCTAGACCTTTCTTGTCCTCGCTGCAACACACAACCTCTTCCCCTCACATTCAATCAAACGAGTCATTCTTCTTTCCCACGCATTCGGCCATTATTGCTTTCCTTATATCTTTTTTTTCCATTACCTACTCGTTTTATCTCCTCTCTTTCCAGCACAATGCCACCAAATCAGCCCCGTAGTTTTTCGCTCTCTTCTTCCATGCAACACCCAAGTTAGCTACTATAGATAAAAAGAGGGTAGATTGTTATAATTGGGGGACGTATTTGGTGAAGAAAGGGATAAAGAAAGTGGAGTTTGTGTTAGACTATGGCTTTTGCGTGGTGGCAGTGTTATGTTGTAGTGGAGAGTAGTTTTAGTGAAGGACGTGAGGGATATGGTTAAGGATGGGGTAGTGATTTGAGAGTGGATTGAGATTGGTGAGTGACTGAGAGTGAGAGAAGTGAGAGCATCAAACTACATTATTGAAGAAAGAGAATTATTTGTCTCGGCTGAGCTGATTTCTCATGTTGTAGACCGTTTGGGCCTTTTCTTTGGGCTGGTCTTTTGTTAACTTATAAAAAGACGGTCTCACAAGAGTGTTGCTGTTTGCAATATGTAGATATGATATCAAGTCTTTTTCAAACTATTTAAAATAAAATGATGTATGGATTTCACGAGTAGAGAAAGTTTTCACATAAAAATATTTAGACCAAAATATTACAATGCATATATTATACTCCCTCCATTTTTACCAGTTCTTTACATTTGCTTTTTCACACTTGTCGAGGTCATACTTTGACCATTAATAACTCAAAATGTAAAATTGATAAAAATGTAAATTTATAATGGCTGGATTTATAATTAAGAATACTTTTACATGGTTATATTTTTTTATATTTTTAAAAATTTTATATTTTGAGTTATTAATGGTCAAAGTATAATTCCAAATAGTGTCAAAAAGCAAATGTAAAGAATTGATAAAAATGGAGGGAGTACTAAAAATGCCAATACGTTTTCTTTGGTTTTATCAGAAAAAAAGAAAAAAAATTATAATTCAATTGAAGATGATACTATATCCATACCGGATAGGGAGACAAACCATCTGAATAAAATTATATAACAAAATACTATGTAACTATACATGAGGTTCATTCTCTACTCCATCCTTATTTTACTTATCCTTCTGCTAAAAAAATTCATAATTTACCTACATTTTAAACTATCAATCTTCTATACAAAATGTTTTTGACATATAATATTGTAGAATTTCTATTCAATTTAACAGAACAACTTACTTTCATAGTTTGTTCATCCTTTATAGATATAATTTACTAAAAATTAAAGTGTTCGTGATAGCAAATTAAATTTGCCATTTTTTTTACAACAATGTTTTCTGTTTGAATGACTTTCACATATTTCACATCGGTCATTGATTCTAAATTATTTTATATCTTGAGGATTTGTTATATTTATAGTAAGATTGACATATTTTACAATGACGACAAAAAAAGTGTAATCATGAACACAATAACATTCTACTCATTGATTTTTTTAATCGTTAATCACAATCGTAAATTATTTAATAAATAGTTAAATTAATGAATGACTCATAATGTCAACGTACTCGACTGTTTACGGTGACTACAAAATTTTCGAATTTAACATCAACATGAAATAATAATTTTATCGAATTATAATATCATCTAAAAAATCGTGCCATAATGGCACGGGCTGCTATACTAGTGCTAATAATAATGATAACATATGTAATGCTAATAATAATATAACGAACTGAGCTGAACTGAACTAAACTAAATGAAGCTGAACTGAACCAAACCAAACAAAATGGAACTAAACTGAACTAAATTGAGAGTAACTATCTTCTTAAAGAAAAAAAAAAAGTAAAAAAAACTGAAAGTAACTCTGATTTGTCCGTACATCGCCATTGTTGCACAAATCCGAGCTTTCTCTCTCCAAAAACCCCCACAATGTCGTCCGAAAATGGCGAAGAGGAAGTCTCGTCACTCCTCCCCCTCGCTTCCGTCTCCCAACAGCCTTACGTCTCCGAACTCCTCTCCTTCACTCTCGATCGCCTCCACAAGGTCCTTACTCACCCTCTCTCTCTCTCTCTATATATATATATATATATATGTAATGTAAATGTATGTTTGATTTTGATTTGGTGGGTATGATCTCAGGAACCGGAGCTGTTGCGAGTCGACGCGGAGCGGATTCAGCGCCAGATGCAGGAGGTGGCCGTGGCGAATTACCGCTCTTTTATTTCTGCGGCGGACGCTTTGATTTCGATTCGGCAGGAGGTTTCGGCCATTGATCACCATCTGGAGTCTTTGGTAGTGATACATTGTTTGCTTTTAATCTGTTTGTTACATTTTCCTTTTTTTGTTGTTGTCATTTTTGTTTGGCTGTTTGAAGAGTGTTGAATTATTGTTTTCGGGGGTGAAATGTCGACGGTCGGGTGTAGTTTAATGTGTGATAGATAGGATTGAGTAGAAAGGTACTTATTTGTGGTCAATATGGTAACATGCATGAAGAACTGAAATTGTGATACTGTCATTTGTCGCCGCATGAAAGTATAATTTGTTGTCGAAATAGCAGATTCGTCGTTCAGCTTATAGTTGAGTGTGTGATAGGTAGGATTGAGTAGGAAAGTTAGTGAATTGTGCTCGAGATGCACGTAGAACTGAAATTTTGATAATTTAGCCGTAATATAATCATTTGTCGGCCAAATTTGTTTAATTTGTTGTTGAAATAGCAAGTGTGTCGATCAGCTGTAGTTTAATTCGTGATAGATAAAACTGAGTAGAAAAGTTACCTGTGGTCAAGATGCGAATATGTATGAAGAACTGTGGTTTTGATACTTTAGAGGTGATTTAGTCATTTGTTGGCCGAATGTTAGTTTAATTTGTTGCTGAAATAGCAAGTTCGTCGGTCAGCTTATAGTTTAGTGTGTTATAGATAGGATTGAGTAGAAATTTAGTGGCGTGTGCTGGACATGCATGTACAACTGAATTTTGATAATTTAGAGGTGATATATTTGTTTGTCGGCCAAGTTTTAGTTTAATTTGTTGCTGAAATAGCAATTATTGTCATTTGTGTTTGGTTGTTTGAATAGTGTGGAATTACGATGTCGCGGCTGTAGTTTTATGTGTGATAGGTTGGATGGAGTAAAAGTTTAGTTACCGATACAACAACAAATGACAACAACAAAAACAATAATTGCTATTTTGATGCTAACATGCATGAAGAACTGAAATTTTGATGCTTTAGTGGTAATTTGATAGTTTGCCGGGGCGAATTTTAGATAAATTGTTGCCGATATAGCAAATTCGTGGGTCAGCTACAGTTTGATGTATGAAGAACTGTAACTTTGGTACTGAAGAGGGAATTTGATCGCTTGTTGGCCAAATATCAGTAAGTTCTATGGTCAGCCTATAGTTTAATGTGTGATAGATAGGATTGAGTAGAAAAGTTACTTACTTGTGGTGAAGATGGTGAGTAGCAAGAAGAACTGAAATTTTGATACTTTAGAGGTAATTAAATCATTTGTCGGCCGAATTTTAGTTTAATCGGTCAGCCATAGTTTAATGTGTGATAGATAAGATTGAGTAGAAAAGTTACTGATGCGTGCTCGAGATGCATGCAGAGCTAAAAATTTGATAAGTTAGAGGTAATTTA
Organism: Corrigiola litoralis; assembly: GCA_901111285.1. NCBI lineage: Eukaryota > Viridiplantae > Streptophyta > Magnoliopsida > Caryophyllales > Caryophyllaceae > Corrigiola > Corrigiola litoralis. Next base: position 27,129 of record CAAKMY010035009.1, on the reverse strand, counting down.
ATTGTTTGTGCGATCGAATTTTAGTTTAATTTGTTGCGGAAATAGCAAGTTCGTTGGTCAGCCTATAGTTTAGTGTGTTATAGGTAGGAGTGAGTAGAAAAGTTAGTGAAGTATGCTTGAGATTCATGTAGAACTGATAATTTAGAGGTAATTTGATTGTTTGTCGGCCGAGTTTAAGTTGGCACTTGTTTTGCTGATGTGTTTGAACATGCAATGAGTCTGAGATCAGCTATAGGTTCTTCTTCAGGTAAGAAAGTTGAGAATTGATGGTCACTTGTTGCGATAATATAACAATGGTGTATTGTAGTCCGTCAGTATTATCTAGAGGTTCTCGTTTTGGAGTAAGGACGTGTAGCAATTGAAGCCACTTCTGACCAAGGAAATGATGCGATCTTGTATTTAAGCTCTATTGCTGACGGCCCTAGAAATTCGGTAACCTGATCCTGATATTCAGATTTGTCGCCGTGGAAATGGTGCTGAGCAATTGAAAAAACTGAGAATACAAATACTATGCACTCATTCATAAGAAGAAAAAGAAGAAGAAGAGGGGAATGTTTGCATTTTTTAGATCATGATGATTGATGTCTCAGGTTATATTTGTGGCTTCGGTAATTGATTGGCCATGAAGCGTGATACCATAGTCATAACTTATAAAAGAACTAGTTTTTCATGAAGTGTGGACTGGGTTGCCCTGTTATTTTCTCATGGGTGACTGATTACCATGCAGTTGATTTGTCTAAGCTTGCCAGTGTTCGTCTCTCTATGGAAGCATGACGGTAATCCTTTCAAAGATTTTATACATAGGCAGCAATAGCAGGGGTGTCATAGTGAGAAACTCATTGCCCTGTTCAGATAAACAATCCTCATAGGAGTACATACGCTGATTGTTATTGTTAGCTTCCATGGCTTCTTTTATTGGTGGATGATATCCCTAAGAACCTACTGTTGTATGTGCAGGACAAAAATGATTTCATTTAATCTCTAGTCTGCTGCTGTTTCCTTAATCCTTGCCAGATATCTTAAAGCTCTCTATGATTGTGGGATTTCTTGGTGATCCCTTTGTAACGTCCTGGAATTCATTACTTGTTTGTTAGTATAAAGAAATTATGTGGTGTTTTGGCGTTGTTTGGTTCAGTTGACTCCCCTTTCCATGGAAGTTAAGGGAATGCTAGTTGAACTTACATATGGAAGATGTTAACTTTATCAAAGTTGTTTGTTTGGCTGGATGTAATTTGTTTTCATGGAAGTAATTCAAAAAGACAAAATTAGGCCAACTTATGGTTAAAGAAGTATTACTTATCATGGGTACTTGTGTATTTCAACTCAAAAGCAATGAAAGTATAACTTACTTAGGTTAGAAACTCCCACTATTGGAAGGTAGTTATAGATGGAACTTTTAAGTAACTCCATGGAAATTGTTAAACCAAAAAATGGGATTTGAAGTTCCATTAGTCAGCTTTTATGGGATTGGAAGTTCCAATAGCAACTTTCTTTAAACGGTTAAACCCAAAAGGCCCTTGTTCTTTTGTTGTCTTGTGTCGGATGAGCCCTATCTACGAACTACAACTTCTCGTGGTCTCTGACTTCTGTTGTTTCGACTATCTAGGATTAAGGCTGGGTAGCACACGCATCCTCAAGCCCTAATGGCAGGATTTGTTGTTTTGACTTGACTTCCTTTTGTTCATGTTGTGCAAGTTATTATGTGATTAAATGATCTAGAAGTTACTTCAAGCTGGTGCCTAGTTTTCATTTATAACCTTGAGAAGATCATCTTGTTTGAATAGCACTTTACCTGAATCTCTATGCCTCTGTGGTTAGTATGTGTTTCGACTTCAAATATTGATGTGTGGGGATGCATGTTGCTTCCTTTTTCAATCTTTTGGGGTTTTATTTATGGGTAAAAGGGTTAAAAAAAGGGAGAGAAATGATCTCCCTGTTTTTGGAGAGGGGCGGGGAGGAGTATGGATAACTCACAAATCTGTCTTCTATGAAGGCGTCAAAATGAAGATTATAGAGGTGTTTTTATATGCCAGTAGTTCTGCTGTCTTTGTCTTAATTATGCGTATCATACCTTCAATTTCCGCCCTGATTACTTCTTCTTTGTTCTGAAGCGTTTTATTTCTGACTTATTCCTACTTACATCAACTAATAGAGTTGAAGGTTGGACTAGCTATGGCTGTATGTGAGTGTAGTATAGTAATTTTGAAAAATAGTTGGTTTTAATTCCACACGTCTCTATCATAATAGATCCTCATGTTGGATATGACACTCCTCCGACATGTTATTTAAATCTGTAACAAAGATTAGATACAACAAGGAAAAGCCGACCCAGATTACAAGCAGTAAATTGGTGCTTGATGGTTTGAGTATGAGAACTGTATTAAAAAATTCATGTACTGGTTGTTACTCCGACCACTCAGTCCAACGTGGAACCACTTGAACAAAACAGTTGAGATCCATGTGCTCTTAAATATCTGATATAGCTGATTTGAATGGGGTAGTCTGATGTAGGAACACTTCTACTCTCTATTTTCAGTATATAAGAAAAGAAAAAAGTGAAGCAGAAAAAGAAGAGAAGACTACAGCTGGATATAAGAAGTCCTCATAACATAAATCAGTAAACCTAAAAAATCTATTTTTAGATCTGCTGAAGAAGCCTTTTTACCGGCCACAACTTCATAAAGTCATAATTTTTATCAATTTGAACTGTTTCTACCTCTATGTTCCATCTTTCTTCGTTGTCCAAATCTGCAAAATTGGCCTATTATCCTTCTCTACTAGGTAGATGACGCACATTTCCAATTTTTCAGATAGCTTCGAATTCGATTATTGGCCCACATCTAGAATAGGGTTGAGCTCATTCGTGAATTAGCTTTTTTCTCCTCATAAGCAAATCTTATTATTTGCCAGGTCTGATTTCTGAATCTTGAATGGTATGGTTTTCTTCCCTTTTTTCTTTTGGCGGTGGGGTGGGGTAAGATTCTGAGATATTCGATCTGGTGGGCTTATGCATAATGATGTTTTTTTTTTGCGACTTTGGTTTGGTAATCAATTTTTGCCTTGCTCCTCTTTGCAGATAGCTGAAGTCCCGAAGCTGACATCTGGTTGTACTGAGTTTATTGAATCTGCTGAACAGATTTTGGAGAAGAAGAAAATGAACCAAACATTGCTGGCAAATCATAGTACTTTGCTTGACTTGCTTGAAATTCCTCAGCTTATGGACACGTATGTGGCGATGAATTTTTAATTGCTACATGATTGACGATGCTGTAGTGTGTGCTGCATGCTTGCAGAAATGATGCCTGAAACTAGGTTTTTAAAAGTGAGAGATAAAAAGAAGTTAATTGTCTCATAGAAAGCATCTCTTTTGAGTTGCTTTCTACGGCACTGTTTATATCTTCATGACTGAATCTGCTCGCATGACAGTAGAATGAGAATTCTTCGCTTATCTTCACATCTATTAATTAAATATGGTGCTATGCTACCACTAAAATGTATCATACGTATGTCTGAACTTTATTTTTCTGGCTCAGAATGTCTCGTGCTTGTTTAATGGGGGTTGCTTTTGTCTTTTGTTGTTGTGGACAATATGTGGCCATTCTTTTGGAGTATCCAAATCTTTTCCTAATATACTCTACGCTGTTTGACTCTTCGAAATGTCGATTTGAAGTCATCATATGCTGTCTTTTGTTCAGTGACTTTGTGACTTTGAAAGGCTTGCTTTGCTTTTGGTTGCTGTTCATCAGTAAAGGTCGATACTTGTACTTACATTTGTCATTTGTTCATGTCCAGATGTGTAAGGAATGGAAATTACGATGAAGCTCTTGACTTGGAAGCTTTTGTTAGCAAACTCTGTACCATGCATCCAAAGTGAGATTCTTATTTCTGGTTCCCCTTCTTCTCCATTATTTGTCTTCACAGTTGAGTTTGTGCGATCACACTCGTATCCCATCACACTCGTATCCCATCATATTCTTCTTCTCTAATTTCTTTTAATTGTTTGTGTAAGGATTCCTGTTATTCAAACATTGGCTGCTGAGGTTAAGCAGACAACTCAATCTCTGCTTTCGCAACTTCTACAAAAGCTTAGATCAAATATTCAGGTATTGTTAGTAGCTAATGGAGTTTACTTAATGAGGGTGATCAAGTACCGAGGACTGGAGCTGATGTCTATTTGACATGATTTAACATTGCAGTTGCCAGAATGTCTTCGTATCATTGGTTACTTACGTCGAATTGGTGTCTTTAGTGAGTATGAAATGCGGTTGCAGGTGAGATTTGTTTTTAGTGACAGCTGGTTTTATGTAATATCTATAGTGAAGCGGTTATTGTTCATTTGCATCTTGTTTACTGGTGATTTTGACAGCATAGTCTGTTAAATACAGTTCCTGAGATGTAGAGAGGCATGGCTCACTGGAATCCTTGATGATTTGGACCAAAGAAATCCTTTGGAATACTTGAAGGGAATGGTTAACTCTCATAGGATGCATTTATTCGATGTTGTCACCCAATACCGAGCAATTTTTGCTGATGACACATCTGGAAGTGAAGAAAACTATGATGGCGGACTTCTCTTCAGTTGGGCTATGCATCAAATAACATCTCACCTCAGAACTCTCAAGCATATGCTTCCTAACATAACTGAGGGAGGATCTCTGTCAAGCATTTTGGAGCAATGCATGGTAAGAATTCCCGTCAAGTGATTGGTGGATTTTGTATGCAACAATACCTTAGAAAGAAATATCTTTACCGCGATTCCTTGTAAAATTGAAACCAAAGGCTCTTATTATCAACTTATAGCGTTGTCATTCAGTCGCATAAGCTAGTGTAAAATCTGGATCTTACATCTTGTGTAGATTGTCTAATTCTTGGAAACTTGTGGCCTGTACTGGGTATTTGTATTCGTATCTGTGTTAATCTTCTGAACCAAATCAAACCCATTAACCGATTTTGTGAGGGACTCCTGCTTATGAGGGAGTTTCGTTAAGGGTTAATGTAGGTATTTTAAGCTACAATCTGCGGTTTTCAGCGAGGTTCATGGGGGCCTTCATTGAATTTCTTAATGAAGCCTGCTTGTGCTGGGTAATGCCGGTGTTACTGTGTTAGTACCATGTGTGTTTGCAATGCGACCGTCTGTTTTCTTAACCCTAGGACCACCTTGAATCAACCATGTTCCTTCTCAGAGACTAGGGAGATTGTCTGTTATTCTTTTCTATCTTTCTTCCTTCTTTCCTTCCTGGTGGGTGGTGGGGGATGGTATGGAGGGGATTGGCAGCGAGGGAACTAGACAAAGATACGTACATGTACCTTTTCTACGCTTTCGTTTTACTCTAGTTTAGGGTATTTTATACGATTAAAGAAGAAATTGATACTTGAGGACATTACTTTGCTAAGACATTAAGGCTTTACTTACGAGTTATGGCTAGGTTTCTTTGCATGATCAGACTCGGATGGTTCTTTGCTACTCCTTTCTGTTGTTGGTTACAAAAATATATTTTCTTTGCACTCCATGGACAAGCTTAGGGGCTAACATACATCATCTTGGTTCTTTTACCTACATATTTCTCTTTTATACACATTTTGGTGGGTATAGTTCAAGGGCTTGTTGAAATATGTCACATCATTTTACTGATGAGTACTCTTTAGACGCATTCGACAGAGACAGGGCTGTTGAAATGCATGTTTATCATGCGAAACTGATAGAATGACCTTACCAACACCTAGTACTAACTGGATTAATGATCTAATTACTACAGCAACCAACAATGTATCTAAGAGTATCCACTACATCACAATATAAGCAGCTGAGACACCAAGAGATGAGACTGCTACTGGCTTTTTCTTTAATTTCGAAATTCTTGTTCTGGATTCAATTCGCTGAATGCTTTTACTAAGCTGGACTTTCGCTGTTTTGACAGTATTGGGCCATGGGGCTCGGTTGGGTTGGACTGGATTTCCGTGGTCTGCTTCCATCACTATTTGAGGAGTAAGGATGTATATATCAATCATGAATTGGTATAGCCTCAAGTCTGTAGAAGTCGCTAACCAGGGTCTTTGCTTTTTTTCAGGGCTGTTCTCAACTTATTTGCGAAGAATATCACTACTGCTGTCGATCATTTCCAGGTACTGCAGTGTGCTAGTAGCTGTCTTCAATTCATGCGATATTTTGATTAAAAAAGTGCTTCTTGGAGTTGTTTTCGTACTTTGTATAAGTTCTAAGAGTGGCAAGTGAATAAATGAGGAGCAAAAGAAAGAATTAGAAAAGCGCCGCGTAGGCCACTTGAAATTTACGTGAGCTGATGTGAACTGCTGACGGAGGATCAATCACTATTATTCATCCTAATTATTATTATACTTTGCCCAGCTTGTCCTAGATTCACATCGCTGGGTGCCGTTGCCAGCTGTTGGTTATTCAGGCAGCAGTGCTGAAGAAAGTCAAGTGGATGTGACTCCGCCTTCATATTTGATGGAGCATCCACCCCTTGCTGTATTTATAAACGGTATGTTTCTCCTCTATATGCAAATAAAACATTCAATTTATGATGCAATAGTTGAATTTTGTGGATTTACTTGTCAGTAGCCGGGTATCAGAACTATTTGTGTTTAAAGCAGCAATTTCTTCAGGTTGTTACTTTAGAAAGTTATTACATATATAAATGGTCCAAGTGATGCGTTGATGATCAGATTTCTTGTGTCCCAACATAGGTTTCCCTTTTCCTTTTTCCCATTACCAGACATGTTTTGCTTTCAGTTTCTTAATCTAGAATTGTATGCAACTGCTGTTAAAAAGAGTCTAGGGTGATTGATTAGATTTGTCTTAGATCAAGATACCTGATTGATTCCTAATTTGTCTTTTTTCTTGGTGTTTATAGGTGTATTAATAGCAATGAATGAGCTACGTCCATGTGCCCCCGTGAGCTTAAAACATATTCTTGCTCAGGAATTAGTGAAGGGATTGAAAGCTGTTCATAGTTCATTGCTGAGATACAACGAAACACGGATGCTCAGAGAAAGTGAATCTGCTCTTTTCTTCTCACTTTGTCGAGCATTTATGGAGGTAAATTTTTCTAGAAAACCCAACTACTTCTAATTTAGGGCTTGTTCGTCATTATCATTGTTTTTCAGTCTTTCGTTTAGAAAAAAACTAAAAGCTGGTTTTATTATTAGTTCTCCTTTTTGTGCAAACTAACTGATTCCAATTTTAATTTTAAGAGATGATAGCTTGAGTGCAAATCCTACTTCTTTGACCCTTTTCCCACTTTGACTACATATATCTTTACTACTGGTTTATTCATGGCATCTTTCTTTTCTTCTGCTCCTCTTTACAGTACATCGACCACCCCAGTCCCCTAACGCCTAACACCTCTACGACCGACCATCATCTCCACCTCCTTGATTCCTCCACTGTAACGGCTGTCCATCCAACCCTTCTCCAACACTGTAATGACCATGCATCTCACTATCCTTCACGGCAATGTTGGTGGTTATTCTTGGGGTTGTGAGTGGTGCAGTACTGCGGTAATTACTCTTTGGGTGGTGATCTTGGTGGATAAGTTGTTTCGTGGGTGGTGCTGGTGCCAGGAAGTGGGTTGATGGGTAAGTTGTTTCATGGGTGGTGTGGGTGCCAGGAAGTGGGTTGGTGTGTAAGTGTGGTGATTAGTAGTGCCGCGGTTTTCATGTATGTTAGGTGGTGCGTGTGGCGAGGTTGTGTCTGGGGTTGGTCGGTTGGGTGGTTCTGATCTCTTTTCTGGTTTACCCAGTGAACAAAGTGGAAGATGCTTTGCTCTTTTAAGAATTAGAACCAAAATTTGGTTCCCAAAACATGTATTTTCGTGGTGAATTTGCAAAATCAGTGACAAACCTGTTTATTAAAGCAAAACTTCAAAACATGGTTATGTTTTATTTTTTTAAAACATAAAACCAAACACGAAATTGACAGCTGTACCGAACGGGGTCTTGAATTGTCCTTAAATGATAATCTGTTTTGTGGTTCTCATCAGGTTGCGTTTCCCCATTCTGCAACTTGCTTTGGTCGTTGTTATCCTGGTGGTGCAGCCGTAATTATGGATGCCAAGGGCTCGTTTGATGGGATAAGCCGTCTATTGTCTGTCTCGTCATCGCGAGAAATTCCTAGACGAACACACAGTGCAAATATGCAAATCAAGACAGAAAATGGTAGCTCATCTATGGTAGTTAATGGTAGTGTTCCAGATAATGAGCATGAAGGGGAAACTGAAACTAATGTAGTTGAAGATCAGCACAACAGTGAAAATCTATTGTCTGACGGGAAAGAGGGTGATTCATGATGAATAGGTGGATGGTTCTTTTGAGAGCTGTTGATGAATTTTGAGGTTACTCATCGGCCAGAGGTATATGTTAAAGTCATATTTGGATTAATGTTCATATTAGGGAAGTGATTGCTTGAAGGCCAAGTTAGAGAATTGAGCTATAACTTAAACCGAAAAAGGATACTACTAGAACAAAAACTGAATGATTGTCTTCATAATTGTATCACTGTTACATTTGTTACAGTCATGTACATTCTCGAAATGTAGATGATACTATCTGTTTTGAATAGACTACAAGCTTGTCCGCTTGGAGTGTTGTAGAATTGGTTGTCAAATTTTAATGTATTTGTACATTTCAGAATATAGGATTGTTGTCAAAAAAAAAAAAAAAAAGAATATAGGATTGTACGGAGCTTTTTCGTAAGTTGAGTAATACGATTTTTTTTCTATGAGGTTTTGAGGAGCGTAACTCTTTTGTACAGCAATGGTGTATCACTAAGCATGCCACTTCTTATGATAATAGTTCATATTTTTTTGTAATGCGTTTATTCTTTTTGATTACGTACCCATATCGATCATGCCAATCGCATAAATGGCATACATTGTTGTACACAATTGTTTGACATAAGATTATTAGATTGAAACTCTGTCTCGACAAACCGCAAGCATCCACGATCTTTTGTTCTATGGTGTGTGTGTATTTTACCACATCTTTTAGTGGAACATAATCACTTACATATAACTAGTTCTTGGCCTCCGATGCCTAAAACATTACGGAGTATTAAATTATCTTTAATGTGTTGTATTTTTGTTATTGTGTTCTAATATTTAATAATTATAGAGACTTTTGGATATGACTTTTTGGTATTGTAATAAGACATATTCAAGTCAAATATAAAGTGCAATAATAATATGCTAAACTATAAGCAACCATAAATAAAATAACTAGTTTATAAGATTGATGACTCGAAGACTCAACCTTAGACTTTGTACTAGTTTTTTTTTTGTCTGAAAGGAGCGCACTAAGTCGCAGGTAAGAATCGAACCCCCAACGTTATGATTGGGGTAAGATAGCTTGAACCACTTGAGCTAGTTCTCTTCTTTTAGACTTTGCACTAGTGAGTAAGTTACTGTCCTTTGATGTCTCTACTCGTCTACTTCATAGCGTGCTCATTGAAAAACTTAGACCTCATTGATTACATGTGCATTAACTAAGTAGTTGTAAGTAAAAATAAAATCCGTCAGAATATGACTGTACTTATTATGGATTGTCTAGACAATATGGTGGTTGTATTGAACAATATCTTGAACTTTTTTTTTTTAAACCATGAAGAAATTTGTATGTATATTGATTAGCTACTCTTTTTATTCTTTCACTATTATCAATTGCATGGACCATGGTTCATTCATAATCTTATCTCCTTTACATTGTTTAAGAGAGTCGAAAATGTAGTGCATAGGAATATATATGGTGCCAAAGTTTATCTTTTTTCAGATAATGGAATTATAAGCTAAACATACCCCACGTACTTAATCCAGTTCATAAAAAAAATAGCTTTGGAAAAGAAAACTAAATTAAACAATTCTTCACACCATTGAGTAATAGCACATCACCAATTTGCCTTATATCTATCTTTAGAACTTAGAACATGAGTAGTAAAATTCATCTCTAAAAAGACAAGAAAATTAAAGCCTCAACTTGCAAATCCCAAAAAGTCTTGATTTCAATTCCTTAGAGAGTACAAGTGCTAAGTCAATGAAGATGGTCGATCTCAAAAGAAAAGAAAGCTCATATGCTCATGAATTGAATAAGGATCTTTTGAATAATTTTCTAAAGATTTTTGCAGTGCAAAAGCCTCTCAACTTGGAGCAAACAGCAAAGAACTAGAGGTACTGTCAGAGTGAAGCTCCAATAAGAACTAGCAGGTGAGCTTGCTCTACTCTCTGTTGCTAATCTGCTACCCACATACTACATGATGTACCTTGTATTATAATCATTACTTCTCTGAATTTCAAGAGCTACCATGTGTTTGATTTCTCGAGGCCATATACCATCAATCCTCAAATATTAGAATATGATCATTCATGAGTTCCAAGGTGAAGTTGTAGTGGTCTATTGTATGTTTGCATGGTTGGCATTTTGCTGGAATTTGCAGTAGACAAAGTGAGAATAATGTTATTGAGAGAGTCAGGTGTGAAACAAATAATCTAACACAGAAACGTTGAAATTTTTATACAATAATGGTGGTACGTAGTGGAACTTAGTGTAAAGAGTTAATCATGGTGTGATTATTATCTTATCCCTTGGTACTTTGTGCTTGTCCGTGTGTTTCTCTTAAGTGGGTTTGAAGCAATTATTCAGAAAATTATGTTGCATGGTCATAAAATCCATAAAGCAACACTTTTAGGGTAAGATCAATCGAGGTTGTCACATGGATGAGATATAGTCTCAAAAAGGCAATCCTTGGCTCATGTGTTTAGAGTTATTTTTTCCGGTTGGTGGATATAAGACTAGATTATATAGTATAATTTTGAAAGGAGAACATATGCAAGTTGTGAGGCGAAGGAGGTAGGAGGAGGAGTCGAAAACGAGTATGAAAAGGTTGCATGCCAAGAATTTCTATTAAACATCTAATTTGAATGGCCCTGATATACCAGCTGGTGGTCAAAGACTATGTGGTCGCACGTGAATCGCTTATTCTGCAATTGCAGAACATAAATCCAACAAGCTAGTTTGAAAATTTAACATAATCTATGCTTGCTACTATATTAGACCTTAAAGTGTACCTTCTTCTCAACTTGTAGGAAATTTCCGATGTTAATTTGAGAACAGCTCCTATGTTTCCCTTCTCAACGACAAAAGAAGTTAAAAACTACATCTGTAGTTATCATAGCTGACTTAGTAAAACAATCTCTTAAACTATCTGCCAACATATGCTGCTATGAAACCGTGTTCGTACTGCGTGAAGTTTGTATACTAGCACTTACGAATAAGCTAGTACACTTGATATTTGTACTAAAACTTTAAGTTACTAGGGCGTAGGGAGATCAAAGGATGGCATAAGTGAAAATTGTGATTTTGTACGTAGGCATTAGCACTTTCACACTAATACAAATACAAGTATTATCTATACTCACTGCTATCGTCTGACCTATTCAATATTCTCGTTTTATCTACTTCGACAACATCTTGTCATGATTGTTATAAAGTAATCCACATGCCATTTTCTGATTGGATTTGTATATTCTAAGGAGATTCGGCTACCTTTTAATAAGCAAGCAAATAAGCTTAATTCATTTTGCAGAAGAAGTGACTCGTTTAGTTTAGATAATAATCTACTGGAAATAGAAATGAAGAACTTGTTGGCTAACAAGTCCTTCATGTTAGTCGATCGACCCCGATTACATTTAAGGCTTGGTTGTTGTAGTGATGAAGAACTTGTAATTTTTTTTTTTTATGAAAGTCTCAGAAAGTATAATAGAAGTGCTTATATATTAATCAGTTGTTCAAGGTATCATATTACTCGCCCCCTTTCATTAAAACGAATAAGATAGAAGCAAATCGCTAGCTTAGCAAGTGACCAGAAGTCCATCTCATCATCTGCTATTTACTCTTAATGAACGCTTGTTTCTATCATAAGTCATCCTGTGTTTTAGTCCCAACGTTATTCTACCTAAAGGCATGATTTGTGATTATCTTCTGGAAAGAACGAGTGTCAGCTGAATGATTGCATGGAGTACAAACTTTTGAGCGTGTCACTTTGTTGAGTTCTATAATACTCGCCGGTGGATATAGTATACTCTGATGATCTCTAATCCCGATTAACTAACCATATATTTGATCCTCTTAGAGCATTAGGAACTTTCAGCGCAACTATTTGATGCTAAATTGCCTTGAAATAGTTACGCAAAAGGCCACTAGTGACACTAACTAATATCAAGAGTCTCTTTCACTAATGATTCGAAAAGACATGATGAAGCTTTAACATAGTAGTACTCCCTCTTCAGAGATGTTGACACCACTTAGCTGTTTACAGTTAGAGAATCTCATGACTTTTCGTCACATATTTGATCGAAGCGAGATTATTAGTTTAAGAGTGTACACGGAGATTATTAAGAGTAGCGCAAATGTCAGTATCCTGTGTAGCATATTGTCAAGTCCCTCACTTTCTTGGGTGTTTCAGTAAGTATACTTCTAGGTTGTATTCCACTATTGAGAATGTTATGCTTCTGTAAGCAATCTAATTTGCATCATGTAAACCAAGCCTTTTACTGCGCATAATAACACTGAATGACATTTGCTATATCCTTGGTTATTTTTGAGCTCCAGATAGGGGACAAATTGATTTTCCTGTAACCTACAGTTTAGTTTAATTAATTGAAGTACTGAATAAGATATTGCTAACAAACTTTTGCACTGCTTAGTTTAATCATTGACCATTAGCACATCCCTTTCTTTATTGCAACAAATTCTTTCATTCTTTAGTCCGAGCTAAACGAAGAAGCATGTGGAATCTTATCCAATGTCAATATCCTTTCAACCCAATGATTTTAGTTCCTTTTACCAGCTCAAGTAACCAGCAAACTTGTTGATTATGAAAATAAACTCATCTGCTTAATCCAAGAGTAAAAAATTATAACCAGAAGAATTTAAAATGCGATCTTCTTTGGTGAGACCTGTTTTTGATACTTGTCATTCTTTTAGAGGTTGAGGCCGCCAAACAGTCAACAGCAACTACTTCCATGATCCTTTTTTCACCTTAAAATGCAATCTATTAATGAAACATCTTCTGCTGTTGAATTCCGCACATGGATCTTCATAATCTTGAGCGACAAAAGCATATTCTCCTTGTCGTTAAATTTTCGCATTGTACAATTTTCTTTTTCATGCTTATTGTTGTTTAGTGAAGTTTAAGGACACAACAAATTCTTTTTTCACGATTAACAAACAAATCTACTCCTAAATACAGATCAGATGTTGGTTATTTGAGGTGCAAGAAATAGTACTGTACATTAGTACATATGCATAGCTAGTACATGGGCGATGATGTTAAACCTTAAAATTATTTTACACTCCTTCATGTGAGAGAACGGTCTATAGTGATCCATCCAGAAAGGGGGATTGTCAAAATCAATCATGGACTATTTTACCTAGACTCGCCTACAAGTATCCGATAAGAGTATATGTCCAAGCTGAGTATTAGACTCGCCCTTTTATTCTTTTTTGAAGTTTCACAAGTTATTGGCTCGAAATGAAGTGTACAAGTGTCACACCCAAGTTTAAGTTTTGTGTGTTCGACAAGGGTGTGTGAGGTAAAATAAAGTGTCCGGATAACATAGATTATGTGAGGGAAAATCATATTGCTTAGTATAAAAATCATGAGCACAACATATGAAATGAATAAAATTATTTGATGCATGCTATTTGATGCAAGCTACCGGCCATTTGAGTGCTTTAAGCGCGCTTTTTATAAATGTTATCTATCTGTTGGTGATCACTTCTATTTAATTTTACAGTTACATCTACTTCAAGTAACAAAAAGCAACATGAGAACCCACTGATCATGGGACAATCTGTGATGAAGCTGTGTGCTTGCAGTAAGTAAAGGCTTTAGAGAAGTTAGGAACCATGCTGTTTGAAATTGATCCTGGATGTGTCATCAAATCTTATAAGAGCCTCTCTTTTGTCTTTATTTATGGGAAAATCAGAATCGTAATCTTGTGTAAATTGGTATCTCTGCCCACTCATCAGAATTTAACTACTGTCAGATCTTATTCTTTCTAATGTTTCAAGTGCTCATATTAGTTCTCCAAGCATGACATCATGCACTTTCAGTTAGCTTATTTTATTCTCCTTGGAAAGATATGATTGGTCATAGGAACGGAGAAGTAAATATATATACGAGGCGAATATACAAGGGTAGACAAGGTTTATCTGGTATTACCACAGACAATGAAAATGATTCCTATTAACTTGAATACCCACTCCACTCAACAACCAAATTTTATGTGATCTCTTCTAAGGACGACAGGACCTCTACAGTTGTCAAAAAGATTAAAGCCATATTTGTAAAAGGTGAGATTTGATCTTGCTTACATTACATAATCAATCATTGGGCTCTTCACTCCTTTCTGCAAATATTTTAACGTCTAAGAGTAGGATGAGGAGCCTTTTCTTCTGTCAAACCCTACCTATATATATAGAAGCCTCTTTCTCCATAATTTTCATCAAACAGTTCTCTTTCTCTATCTTGCTCTCTTAACAATTAGCAAGTCTAAACCACACCCTAAGCTTCTATATATCACCCTAGACTTGCACCTTGTATAGCTAAGGAAATAAAACCAACTATGGCAATTAAGGAGCTTGAACAACCATCAGTTGGCCTATCAAGAATTGCAGTTTCTGATACTCATGGTGAAGACTCTCCATACTTTGCAGGCTGGAAAGCCTATGATGAAGACCCTTACGAAGAAACATCGAACCCCTCCGGTGTCATACAGATGGGATTGGCAGAGAATCAAGTAAGTACTTGTAAAGTCAGCTGACAAGCAAGATGAGATGAAACTTTGCAAGAAGCTTTATGTTCTTCATTGGAGTTGGCTTCTAACAAATTTTGTTTCTTCAATAGGTCTCATTTGATATCCTTGAACGATATTTGGAAGAGCATTCAGAAGCAACTAGTTGGGCCAAGACAAAAAGTGCTGGTTTTAGGGAAAATGCTTTGTTTCAAGACTACCATGGACTGATATCATTCCGCAAGGTACTGCCTTTTGATTGAAAACATTATTCCAAAGATCGAGGGATTTAGCTTCTTATAGTAGTAAAGGAGTATGAGTGTGCATGGTTCTAACCCTGCTCAACTTTCTGTATGTCTGCAGGCAATGGCTAGTTTCATGGAACAAATAAGAGGGGGTAAAGCAAAATTTGATTTCAACAGAATTGTCCTCACTGCAGGTGCAACTGCAGCCAATGAACTTTTAACCTTTATCTTGGCAGACCCAGGAGATGCTTTGTTGGTCCCAACTCCTTATTATCCAGGGTAAGAAAACGTAAACTTGCATGTGTACTCTTTCAAGTGCAATATCACATATTCACATGCAATACTGTAAGCTTGATGACTTGGTCTGGAGCTAACCTTAGCCATGCTCTAACTTCTTCAGATTTGATAGAGACTTAAGGTGGAGGACCGGTGTGAAGATCGTGCCAATCCACTGTGACAGTTCCAATAATTTTCAAGTGACACCTGAAGCATTAGAGGCTGCATACCGCGAAGCAGAAGCCATGAATACCAAAGTAAGGGGAGTTCTGATTACGAATCCCTCGAATCCTCTAGGAGCTACAATTGAGCGAAAAGTGCTAGAAGAAATTCTAGACTTTGCATCCCGCAAGAACATCCATCTTGTGTCTGATGAGATCTACTCAGGCTCCGTATTTTCCCCCAATGAATTCACCAGCATTGCTGAAGTTCTCCAAGACCGAAACTTCAAAGATGCCGAGAGAGTTCACATTGTCTACAGTCTGTCAAAAGACCTCGGACTACCAGGTTTTAGAGTGGGGACGATATATTCATACAACGATAAGGTTGTCACAACTGCCAGGAGAATGTCTAGTTTCACCTTGGTCTCTTCTCAAACACAACATCTCCTAGCTTCAATGCTCTCAGACACCAAGTTTACCGCGAATTACATTAAGACGAATAGGGAAAGGCTTAGGAAGAGATACGACATGATCATCAATGGTCTAAGGAAAGCGGGGATTGAGTGCTTGAAAGGGAACGCTGGACTGTTTTGCTGGATGAACTTAAGCCCATATCTAGAAAAGCCTACAACGGAGTGTGAGTTGACTCTTTGGAGGGCCATTGTTGACGAGGTGAAGCTCAACATCTCTCCTGGTTCATCATGTCACTGTTCTGATCCTGGTTGGTTCAGGGTGTGTTTTGCTAACATGAGCGAACAGACGCTAGACGTTGCATTGGAAAGAATAAACAATTTCATGGAGAAGAGGTACAGTAAGCAGAAGAGAGAAAATTCTTTTACAGAGTAGATTACAACTCTTTTTCTTCCTTTTTGTTTCTTTGACAGAAATATGATTCTTTGTGGTGATAACACCTTACATCATAAAGTGGCAATGTCTCGAAATTGTATACTAGTATGGTAAATACATTCATATAAAAATGTGATTCTTTTGTATCTATCTTAGTCTCGCAAGTTTCCCAGAAATCTACATTGCATAGTTGGACACGTGGACTGCAAGTACTACAAGTATTCTTTCGGTCTACCTAATATCTAAACTTCCTGACTTTGTCATTCTAACAATTCAGAGACTTGGATTGTCCGTAAAAGTTCTTTGTTAGGACCAACATATTACGAGATTTGGAGGACTCCATAATTCAGATGCCATTTCGGCAAGAAGTAGTCAACCCCAACTCCCCAAGCATGTATCCTCCACCACGGACCCACATATAGGCTGCCATACAGGCATATACCATAGCTAAAGTCAATGGATTGTGTTTGCCTTTTGTCAAAAAAATTTCGAAGAGAAGGAAGGCGAAACCATAATGAAGAAACGCAGCAATATAGCAATAAAAGGTGAAGAGGAGTATATGAACAATACATGATGATGCAACTCTAATTTACTAAGAATTTTGTCCCCCCCAGAAAAAAAATTACTATGAAGCTCGATCCTTCAAATTAACTTTAATTTATGACGTGTAACATTTTGCCAAACCAATCTACTATGGTTCTCCTCCTGATTGATATTGATCTATGGAACATTTGCAAACTTCTCAAATTTCAGGTTGTATTTCAACATTTTCAGTGTCGTATAGGTGTTTAATGTGCTCTCCTAACTACGATAATGACTCGTGTAAGCTCTGTTTTTTTCTCTTTTGGGCTGACTTACATTCAAAATGAAAGTTTTACAATGATTTAAATGTACTACAAAATTCTTTCAAGTAGTGTTCTTGATCAACAAATTAATTAAAGAGAACTCTAGCAAGAGGTAATAATTATGAATAATAACAATAGTTGCATGTGTGTCATCTTCTCTTCCCATATTTTAGTTGTTTATACTAATAGGACTACTTCACTCCTTTATAATAGTTGATTATATCAGGACAATCAAGCTCAGGAAGATCCTCAATCAATGAAGGATATATGAGATCTTCATACTAAAAGCTATTTTAAAGTCTATATAAATTTAAGCCAATGGTTTTGATTATCACTCATAGTATACATCTTAGATTGAATGAGCATGAAAATGTGTTAGGACTCATGATTGATTTGAACAAGTTCAAGTTGTATCAGTCAGGCTTATAGATGGTTGATTCGTGGTACAATACATATACATATCAATTATCTAGGGTCGAGATGTGATAATATGATGTGTAATCGTAGTATAAACATTTGAATCCATTTTATTGTCTTCTAGCATTTTGGTGAGCCTGGTTATGCGCAAATGCAAGGGTTTATATGCCCTTCGATCGTAATTCAAGCTCAAAAGTTATAAATCTTTTAATACAAAAAGCTCTTCCTTTATGATTACACTCGAAGGAGCTAGGTTATGTGCACATCCCTTTAGGTTCAAGCCATACCAAACCGGCCATGACGGAGGAGGTTGCTATGAGCCAGTATGGCATCACAAATTAAAGAAGAATGCCATGAACCAATATCAAGAGTCATATCGAATTCGAAGCTACTCTGTGACATGTCAAAGGACAATTTTTTGGCTTTGCTATGTGTTTGAACATTTTACAGAAAAAGTGTCTATATTATTTTTTTTTTGAGAAAAAAAGTGTGATGCTTCTTACTAAAGTAGTATAATAATACAATAATATATATTATTATAATATTATATATTATAAAAAATATATATACATAAAATAATATAGGAGGATCATTATCAAAAGAGTATTGTATACCATATTTATTCTATATTTAGAAATATTAGACACCTCTTTATGTCTAATTTTTAGAGATACGGAGTATAATAACAGTGTTACTAGGATTTTTTGTCAGACACTACCTTTCTTTTAGGTCACTTTGTGAAAGACTACCTTTAAAGTCGTTTATGGTGAGACACTACCTTTAAAGTAATTTTTTTTGTCAAACACTACCAATTGACGTACTCCGTTAAATTAGTTAGACTTTCCGTCCATGTGTGTAGAGCAAAGGGGTAATTATAACAAATTTGTTCCCACCACCACCCTTTTTCCCTCCAAACACCTTTCTTCCTCCATTGATCCAGTGATCCACTTCAATTTTCCCCCTTTTTCCTCTTTTTTTTTTTTACCTTCACTTCCCTCCCTGCTGCTAACCCACTTCCCTTTATTTCCCTCACTTTTTCCTTCCAGCCTCTCCTTTTTCTTTCTTTTTTCCTTTCCAGTCTCTCCATTTTCCCTCAGAATGCTAATTAGAAGTTAGATAACTAGTTGCATAAAACCACATTGAGTCCATGAAAAGTTTTGGATAAACCACAATTACCACATCTTTCTACTCTGTAATGGGGAAGGATTATCCCTAAAATTACGAGCACATGTTTTCATAGGAGTTGAAAAGGGGAATTCTTTGATTAGGCAAGAAGGTAAAAAGACGCCGTTCTCCACCATGATCGATGAGTTCATGACAAATTAAGCATCTAATGCAAATGTGACTAAACTACAACTCACCGGCCTACATATCCTAGATCACACTCCTATTGTGATGTAACTAGTGTACAATTATACAAATACACCTTTGGCTTCATCCCATGTATCACACAACGAGAATTCAGTATACCCTCTTCAACTTATTTCAAAGATCATTTGTTCAATCCCCTTCCCCCCTTCCAATCCCCCCCCTCCTTGGCCAAGAAGCTGACATTGGGTTGTTTTATTTCTTCTTTCTATGTTGAAATTTTATTTCCCTCCCTTTTTCCTTCCAGCCTCTCCAACACAGGAATTGCATACAATTAAAAAGATGCATAAAATAAAGTGCATAACAATCATAAATATGACCAATTTTATACTCACCTATGTTGTCTTGTTACAAGTACAATTAGACCCAAATTAATCGTCAAGTGTGTCCAGAAAAGGGATTTTGTTTTTTAATGTTCAATGGAGAGAGAAAAGGGTAAGATGAAGGATTGAAGTGATCATGACCATGGTCCAATAGGGAGAGAAGGTGGGTAGGGAGAGTAAAGAGAAATTGAAGTTTTGAGGGAAAATGGGTTGAGGAATTGGGAGGGAAACAAAAAAAGCTACAGCTTCCCATCCGTGCAAGGCACGGATGGACGGAAAGATTAACAAATCTAACCGGGGACGTTAATTGGTAGTGTTTGACAAAAAAAATGACTTTAAAGGTAGTGTCTCACCATAAACGACTTTAAAGGTAATCCTTCACAAATCGACCTAAAAGAAAGGTAGTATCTCACAAAAAATCCGTGTTACTATCATACTTAATTTTACCTCTTCATTTTTTTTATTTTTTGAAAATTATTTCCCAATAATGTTTTTGTACACTTGCAAACTATTTAATCACTTCCGCAAGTAGTAATTTATGTTCTACAACATTACAGATATATACGCATACACGCTTTGTCCAGTCATTGAGCCTATAGCTAGCTATAGTATCTTTTATAGTGTTTTATAAGTTTGCTAATTATGTCATATGACTTTGAATATAATAAGATAGCCACAAAGTTAGTGCATTAGACAGCTGAATATCGCTTAATCATTCGTTTAAAAATGTAAAGAGTGTTACTAGACTGGACAATCAACTTGGACTCACCAAACTACTAATTAAAGTACTAAAGGTTTCCTGAATGAGAGCTACATGCTTTTGTCTCTTTGAATATATTTCGTACATATTTCTGCATATAAACAACCATTGACTTCGTGAACCATGCATCAACTTAACAATAAGCCCCATCGCTTCAGTATAACATATCTTTGACTTCTTTGCCATTCGTTCTCCATTTGTGATGACGACATGACACGCAATGTTACATTGACCTCTTAAGCATGCACACAATTTAATATTATTTGACTTTTGAAGGTAAACGACACCTAGTTTGATAAAGTACTAGTATAATGTATAGTTTGTTAAGTCCGTGTTGCATTCGTGAGGTTTTGGTTTTCCCTTCGTACTACTGGAGTGACTTTTTTGACTTACATATAGATGTTGATCAATGATTTAGAAAATATTTGAAACATTGCGGCCCTTCACAAACACGACGAGGAGTTGCCGAGTTGAGGACATAATGGAGCATTATACGAACGCCATGAAATCAGCTATAGATTTATATATACTCAATAGACCAACATATATGATCGCATGGCATTAATTAGACGAGAGTCTGTCACAGAGCAGTAGATTATAACTGAATGTATATACAAATTGAAGCCGTTTAAGTTTTGACAAAGCTTTTGACGTAACTCGTAAGCCTTTCGGCGGATGGAAAAAACATAAACTCTTAATCAGGGTTGTTTCTGTTTAGAGATACTTGCATTCCTCATTTCTATATATAACACTAACATGATTGTTCATGTGATGTAAAACAAAACTCATTGAGTCATTGTGAAGGGCCATTGCTGCTTGCAAAATAAGCAAGCGCTATGATGAAAAAGGATCTAATTCTATTTCCGTCTACATATATGGTTGATAAATTAATAATCCTCGCATCCTTGATTCAAATTATTAGGGACGAAAAATGCACTCTAGAAGTAGGCCAAAAATGAATCCCATGTCCCCACCTAAAAACCTAATTTATACCGATCAAAAGCTGTGTCATAAGTATGAGTTTTTGAAGTTTGAAAGAGATTAAGAGAAGCCTACTATTTCTTATTAAGAAAGAAATCACATTAGGCATCTATACTAGATCCACCTTAACAACATTTCGGATGAGAGACAAGGCAAGTGACTGTCGAATACTATGTCAAACCACCTTATCGGCTGAGATGATCTTCGTTCGCAAAGGAAATTAAAGATCTTATGTGTCTCTAAGAAGCAAGAATTAACCATGTAATCAAGTAGAGCCGTCAGTCAATGTTCCATCTGAATGAGTTGCTTAGGGTGCGGTTGTCATCTTGTAATGCATCTAATCACGTACTCACGGCCTTTTTTTCGTCATAGCATATAGCAAGAAATTATATGAGAGGATTCACCTTGCAGTGACTTCATACAAATCTCATGAAATTCGGCAAAAAAAAAAAAAAAAAGTAGAGCAATGTAACAGGGTCAATATAACAGGGCCACAATACCAAACGCCTAATGATTAGAATCTTGGTCGTTGGCTTTGTCATAAAAGAACCTCCACACTGTCGCAAAGCCCAAAAAACTAGGGGTTTATAAGCTTGGTTTTTCATTTCTTTCTGGCTATGTATAACGTATGGGGGTAGACACTAGCCAGGGGAGAGGTTCAAGGTGTTAATTGTGACCAACGCCTCTTATCCATTGAGCTTAAGAGATAATAATTTCTCCCGTCGCCATAACTGTGACGTAGTTAGGACTAGAACCAGTAGAGGTCTCGTCGTTCTTAATTTGACACGATTAAGTAGAGCCGTCAATGTTCCATCTGAATGAGTTGCTTAAGGTTGTCAGGTCGTAATGCATCTAGTCAACAATCCAAGGCTTTTTCCCGTCATAGTGTATAGCTCTAAATTATATGTGAGATTAACCATGCAGTGACTTCATACAAAACTCACCGATTTCTAGCAAGTTTACTGAGGTTCATGGAGGGTAATGATGATCAGTTTTGGATGATCTTTGATTGTCTAAATCATCCCACTCTTTTACTCAAAAGGGACCTTATATCTAGGATCACATCCTCCCATGTAGTCTATGCTATAGAAAAGAAGCATAGAATCATATTCTTCACAATCCAGTTGTAGACATATCAATCTTCTCATAACTTGTTTTATTTTACTCGGTTCAAAATCTTGACCCTCGTGAATCACTGCAGGAACTGCATACAATTCATAAAATTTCAGGATTGCAAAAAGATATGAGATCCGGTTTTCCCCAGCTCAAAGTTTCTAAAACCCAGGACCTATCCCATTCTTTTCGTCACCTGCATTGTATTTGGGCATCAGATGAGACTTGACGTAATTCAGCAACCTGTCTAATTCCTCAGTGCTTATTGTGACAGTTAAACCAGCTAAAAAGTACTCTATTCAAAGAAAACACTGATCTATTTAAACATTGTAAGAATAAGCGCAAGTGTAAAACTCATGAACCCCTTCAAATCATCAGCAACTTTAAAAGAACCAGTGTGGTTCCTTTTCGCATGGAACATGTGGACACTGACCCCAGAAACATACCATGAGCATGTGAACTTGCTAGTATTAAGGCACATGCCTCATATGAAAAAAAAAAAAAAAAAAGAGAATGTACTAAATTTGTACGCAGAACACTTCGATGCCTAGTCTCATTTGACTGTCAAATGTAGAGTTACTATCTTCAGCAAGCACCACACCCACTTTATTTTATTAGCTGTCTAGTTTCGCGCTTCTAAACCGGGTGCTCTGCTAGGAGCTCCGGAAACATTTCCCCTTGCCAAATTTGCACTTATACACGCACTTATGAAATACAATAGAAGTATAAGGTAACTAGAAATACCTGTGGGTTGCTTTTCTCTTGTTGCTTAGTCTCAACAGCTATGTTATCAGGGACTCCTTGTTAACTTAACATAACAGTGTATCAGCAAGGTTAAGGGCACCTTATTATTGACTATACATATCACTCATGTCCTTGCTGAGCTACTAGGGGCCTGCAAAAATTATGTCCTCTTAGCTGTAACTATTTCTAATCGTTAAATATAAGGTTTTTTTTTTTAATCGCGAAAGCAGCAGACGTGCATCACATACATTAGTATAAGCAGAGTCATACCAGTAGCACAACTCCTATACATATTAGCATTATGTTTCTAAAGCTAAACGACAGTTTAAAACAGCCTAACCTGATCATGTGCACTGGAGAAGACTAGAAGAGGATACAAAATGATAAGCAATATAACCATAACTTTTACACTAAGAGAAGTACACACTTGAAAATGCAAATCAGTGTGAAACTAAAGCTAAGATCAACCCTTCTATGAAACCAGATGACAATAAAGGATAGACCAAAACTAGAGCCATCGCCAAAGTCTTTCGTAGCAGATCAATATTTAGGCTTCATAGACCATATTGTTACACAAACAATTTGCATAACCAGAAGATAATTGAATCAAACATTAGAGAGCTCGTACCAGGTCAAAGCAGATACTGCATCTTGTTATTGTTACGGTTTTCATAACAAAAGCCGGTCGAAGTTTGGTTAGTGTGATTAGGTCACCCAAATAAAAAAAGGTAAAGCAAATTATGGAATGTAAATAAACGAAAAGAAGGAATGTTTCAAGTGGAAAAACAAGTACCAGCACATAGCAACATATTTTGGTCACAGTAGGAAAAGAAGCCATTGATTACAGTGTTGGCCTCAATTTTCGATGATGCAAAATAGTGGACAACAAAGGCCAATTTGATGCTCTCAAAAGGCAATACAGGAGTCAAAAGGTTTGTATCAGCCAATGATTTACCATCTTATAAGTATACAATCAAAGGTATATGGATAATTCTATTCTGATCCCTTTTTTTTGAAGAGAGGGGGGGGGGGGGGGGGCATAAAATCTCTCAGGGAAGCGTGTTTCAGTTTAGGAGGTTCCAGGATCCAACAGCAATTAAGCTACAATGCTAAATCCCAAATATGTATCCACCACAACTACTAGAATATAGAATACAGATGTAAAAGCAAGAGCTAATCACTATGAAAAGGTAGAAGGAAATGGATTCGTATTCGTAGATAACACTACTCACAGGCTCTATCTAACAGGAAATCATGTAATGGTCCAGGTGAATCCTAATGTTAAAGAGCATGGAAAAATCAGCAAGAATTGTAGATCACAAATATCCTCCAACGTAACAAGAAGACAATAAGGACCAGTAGCTTTCATTAGAAAATTAATCATTGAATATGATTCTGAGGATATAGATCCTGAACAATGTTAACCTTTTAACAATTGGGGAGACTTTGTCAACACTATAATCTACCCTGAAGCATAAAATTTCAGTTGTTCTCATAGCAGACAATATTTTAGGCTTCCAATATTACGCGAGGACAATTAGAGTTCACTCCTTGGTCCAGCAAACTGACTCATCATTATCGCCAAATCCATTCCTTGTACCATGGTAGGAACTGCAACATCATAAGGGCAGTCTTTCGAAAAGCCAGTTTTTCCAGATTTCTTGACTTTCTTGATGCATTTCTTGAATTTCTCATGGCATTTTACATTTGTCATACCTGAAAAATGCAGTCGGGACTTAAAAAAACTGTTCACTTATCAAAATTTTCGTCTCGCACGCATAATTCCCCTTTCTGAGAATAAACATCATAAATAAAGGATGACAACTGGGTTGCAAGAAAGGATCAGAAATCAGAGTTTATTAGAATTCGGAGCAGAGGAAAACTAAAGCAAGAAGTAATAATCTTCCCTTGCTCTGACCTCCAACCAACCAAGTAAAAGGCGAAGAGCCTGACGTTATACTCAAAGAAGCCAGTGCTGAATGGGTAGTTAATTGACTCGTAGTAGATACAATCGCGCCAGTAGCTCAATGAGCGGTAATTGAGGATAAATTTCTAGTTAAATACAGCAATAGGCGCTCTTGTTATTTGTTACAGTCCTCGAATACTGTATCCCTAGCAGATAATAAATTGTTAATCCATTTGAACTTTCTGGCCTATACTCTATCCAAATAAAGCGTGCCTCCCAACTTAGGGGTTAAGGGCTTTAGGCTGCATATATTTGGACCTCCACAAATATACCTTTGGTGGGTTCCATAATGGGTGAAATGCATACGGTATCACAGAAATTTATGTATGCATACACTATTGCACTTGAATGGTCTTACAACAGAGAAAAGGCAAAAAAGTTTACACTCACTTAAAAATGATCCTAAATAGTGTTTACAAATGAAGTGATGAACACAATTTTTAAAGGGGAAATAGCTACCCTTCTCTTTCCTTTCACTTCCATCTTCTTCATATGGGAAGGTTAAGGTTCAATTAGTTCCAAACTATTCATTCTTTTTATTACATGAGAAAACCAAAAATGTTCACAAAAGGAACAACAACCAAATTACATTCTTACAAGAAGAGTTCGTGCTCTGAGGTTGCTTGAATTTCACTCTATACTCATACATCACTCCTTTTTCCAATTATAGACTAAAAAAGATATGCTACCTAATTCAAAAGGTGGACTCCTAGCAACGCGAAAAATCATATTACAGACTCACTCTCCTAGAAAAATCTCGAACATAGACAATGAGACAGTCATTTGTACTTCACCTCCTTTAGGTTTCCATGGTGGTCTTCAGTGAGTTACCATTACTCATACCGAAACTGTTGCAACTTCAGCACCATGGCACAAACTCGACTATGTAATTTGTTCGCTGTAAGTAACAGCTTTTCTACTGCAGAGATGTGCCAAATCATGAAAGAAGACAGCTTCCTCCATTCCTATTATTATTAGTATTGATCCATGGTACAGACAGTAGGCATACAATTTTAGTTCCCAGAAAGGGTTCAATCCCCCCTTTCCTCAGTGCGTTCCCACCTCAACCCGAAAACCACCTAGTTTACGATCCTCCAAAACGAATTTTACTCTAAATTCCACTCCGATCGCTGCGTAGCGAATTCCAATACCCTTCCTACTATCCAAATCAAGCAAACTCCACTAGAATCTAAATAGTTTGATGTAACTAGAAAACTTTCTGCTCCAAAGAAGTACTAAATCGCGAAAAGAAACAGCTTCCTCCATCCAATTCCTATTACTATTCTTGCATTACACTTCTAGAAGGCAAATATAATTCCAGTTTATAGAAATGGTAGCATTAAAGTCTCCCTTTTCTCTCCACTCTCAACATAACTTCTACCAATCAAATACAACACTATTGACACCAGCTCAATTTTAGACCTTAGTGAAACTAAATGAAAATCAACACTACAACTACATAACAATTGCATTTTCTTCTTAACCCAAATTAAAAATCAAGCAAATTAGACCGAATAAACGAAATTACCATTAACGTCGACACAATCGTCGTGAATTTGACAGCAAGCGTCGAGATCATCACAAGGCTTCTCTCCAGGACAACCACTGTGCCCAACTCCACAGTATTTCCCATACCTTATTCCCACATCTGCATTTTTCATACCAAATCAAACACATTATCAATACTAACAAATATAAAAAAAAAAAACAAATAACACAACGGATGAATATTAATTGAAGAACAAAGTTGAGTGCATTACTGTCACAGTTAAGTGCAACACAAGTTTTGCTACATTGGATCTGCAAACATAACATAAATTGTCAGTATCAATATAGCCCATCAAATGAACAAGACAAATAAGCACTGATCAAATGCCTATGTTGGTATTTTTGTATCGGGTCCAAATAAAAACCCAAAAAGTCGCAGATAAGAACCGAACCCATTTACAAATATAATGATGTATAAATGATGTACAGAGAAAAGGGTACTAGAAAAAGTGGGTTGACCTTGGAGTCGTTGACTTTTGAGGATGAATCAACGACAATGAGGAGGGAGAAAAGTAAAAGGGAGACAAGGTAGTTAAGGTTGTTAGGGATGTTTCTTGTTTCCCGCATTTTTTCAGTTTGTGTTGGAAATTAGCCAACGCCAATTGGGTGGGGTTTTATGGTTTAGTAGCTCAGCCGATTCTTTTAATGGAGTTTATACATCATCTATCTTTATTCTATTTGTCTCTCTATATACTAAGGGGTATGTTAAATGCAGCACGATTTTGGTTAAAC
>CAAKMY010035002.1:0-18426 GCA_901111285.1 Corrigiola litoralis | reverse complement strand
AATGCATGATCAGCCAACCAAGGCTCAACCATGGAAACCCCAAATTCCCATCCTTCCAGCCATCCCCATATAATCCCAATAGCCACCACCATCACCACTAAGACCACCCCTCATCACCTCCCCCTTTACTAATCAAAATTCATTATTCAGCCAAATTAGCTCGAGCAACCAGTTCCAAACTTTCCACAATCACACATCACCATTTTGTAATCCTCGCAAGTCACAAAACCCAACCACCAACCACGGAGCTCCAACAAAAGTGCTTAAAATTACTCATAATTTTACCCTCTATACTCCATTAGTATAAATTAGTAAGAACATGGAAGAAGAGAGGAGAACCTTACCCGTGGCGTTGAAGGGTGCGACAAATGACGACGCATGACAAGGATATGAGAGCAGCGAGAGAAGATGAAGATGAAGACATTGAAACGGGGAGTAGAATATTTATCAGACATAAGCAGTAAAGAAGATGGAGTTAGAGAAATAAAAATGGTCTCCTCTCCTCTCTCTCCTCTGTTTAGTATACTCTCTTTCCTCCTCAAAGAACAGTAGAAAGTGAAAAGGGAAAGGGAGGAAATGATTTAATATAAAAGAGTTAACTATGGTTACTTGGAGAGGATAGCTAAGTCATTTCAAGTGAAAAAATAAGGGTATTAATGACATTAAACTACTTGCATATGTACATATGGCATATGGGTTTAGCCGGACTCATACAAGTAGGTCAGGTTTAGTTTCATGAAGAAGATAACTTGAAAGATGATTCACTCGTTTTGCCCTCTTAGACCTATAGCTGTTACCTACACATCCTGACCAAACAACCAATCTAGTTGACCAAGCTAGATAATGTTGGGGACATGAATCAAACCATAATCTTACTTTGTTTAATTTCTACTTTATTTTGTGGAAATGCTTAGTATCTAAACTTAAAGGCTCATCATAAATTCTTATGTAAATCGCCAAGCAGTGGGGGAACCACATTCAAACCAATGGAATTACTGGATCACATACAAATACAAAATTTCTTTTTTTTTTTTTTTTTGTTGACAAAGGGCGACCCAAAGCATAAAACAAATATAAATTTCTACTATAAACAAATAGATATCTTTCTCGAAATCCCCAGTTTGATGAAAATGTATACCTCTTTTACCGTGTAACAAGGTCATACTGGAATTTCGTTATGTATGTGTATGTCAATTATCACATACGACCACATGTCCACATGTCATAAATCTAACTACGCCATTGTCCAAACATACCAGGTACTAGACACCATACCACTCGTTCACAAGCACCTTGTAGATTAAGATCATGTAATTCATTGGAAAATAACTAGAAGAGAATTGATGAGCCACACATTGAACCTATCAAAAAATCATGAGACAACACGATGATGTTGTATCCCATCTCTCAAACGAGAGGTATCAGATTCGATTCATACCACCCATCCCTTCTCACCTACCATAAACAATATCTAT
Organism: Corrigiola litoralis; assembly: GCA_901111285.1. Lineage (NCBI taxonomy): Eukaryota > Viridiplantae > Streptophyta > Magnoliopsida > Caryophyllales > Caryophyllaceae > Corrigiola > Corrigiola litoralis. The sequence goes on along the minus strand of CAAKMY010035002.1, from coordinate 16,951 downwards.
ATTGAACCTATCAACAAAACTCATCCCTTCTATTCTAGACTGCCTGTGACACCAGCCACCCAACAAAAATAAATACTTACGATTATAAATGACATTAACGTTATACTCCGTATATGTGTGTGTAAAAATCTATACGTGATCTACGTATAAGGTGAGCGCATGCGTGCGCACGCTAGTAGACATGTGCATGAGGACGGAGAATTAAGGAAAAGGAAAAGGAAAAGGAGTGGGCCGCATATTCAGTTAAGTGTTATGGAAATGCGGGCACAATGAGTAGAAAAGACCCAAAATTTTGATACTAAAACAGTAGAATGGTCCCAAAAAGTTGCTTTCTGCAAGGATCTTTTGGACGGCATAGGCGGGTATGATATGATCTTTATGGGCCTTCATTTGGTTGGATGGAGTCATCTTCTGAGCATGTGTAGCTTTTTGGACGTTTTGCTGACTATAGACTGCAACTGCTATAACAGAAAAACATAACTTTGCAAGCTCAAAACAATGAAGATCTGCCATTCAACCTTTTCACTGGAATCTAGGAGATAATATCTAACATTTTTTGGAAAATGCTTCAAGTGGAATTGTTATGAAACATCTCGTTCATGATTTTGTCGTGGATTAAAGGTTGTAGATTTATGTTGAGTCAAGCCTCGATATAGTTAATCAAAAACTTTTAAGTTAGATTGATGGAAATTTATGCTAGTGAGTGTTGATTCACTCACTAAAAGAGTTAGGTTCGGAGGCCATGGTCGGATTTAGGGGTCTGTACAGCCAAGGTCACTACCCCTGCCATCATTCAAAATTTCCTTTACTGTTTGTTTGTTGGCCCTTTAATAATTAAATTACTTAATTCAACGTAAAAGCTAATGACACCCAAATTGTTACTACTAATCCCCCTCGAAAACATAACATGACTCCGCCACTGCATGAAATATGTAGTTGAATGCAAGAAGTCAATTTGGAGTGAGCAAAGATACAGATACTCCCTTGTAAAGATTGTTTAGCTTCTATAATAAAAGTTCTCATACATACATCATGTAACTTATAAAACTGTAAACTTGTTTCTTTTACGAAGCTTCAAGAAAACAAAGAACTACATATTACACTCCTTGGTAATCAGAGGGATATGATAGTTCACATCGAGTCTATCGAAGGCATAATAGTCCTGCCAAGACTCCAAACCATTAAACTATAAACTTTAAAAGGGATGATTAAACATCATACAACAACATTACATTACCCCAATTCCTTCGAAGCGGCTCCCGCACAAGCGGCCAACTGACGCTTAAGATGAAGTTCGTTGATCATCTACTAGTCAAATTGAATTCCAAAACCGAAAAATTGTGAATCTTTGACTCCTTAGACATAGCTAAAACGCCATAATAAGCTATTCTTTGCATCGCAGGCTCGTGGATTCTCCTGAAAGCAACGGTCTAATAATCATACAAACAAATTAGTTACTTTAATTTATCCACTAAGATCGCATAGAGAAGATATTCGAAAATCAAATTACTCCTGTAGAGAAGATTATATTGAGACGCATTTCACAAATCAACTTTAGTCTAGAGGTGCTCAAAACATTGTAATTCCCAATCTCCCCTAGCAAGATTAGTCCTTTAGACAGTTGGACAACATCACAATATATCAAAATGTTTCTCAATAAACTCTTTAAGAGAAATGATAGTCACTTCATCCCTTGGATACTGCTAATCTGCTACCAAAAATGTCAGCTTATAGCTTCGTCATAGATGAAACTGCTTATCCGCAACCATGTGATTAATGACAAAGAAGATCAACAGCCATCTGAAAGTGTACGACTCATCTGCTCACAACCGATAGAGCAAGCACGAACCTTCCTTTCCCCAAACTAGGTGTTGTTGTAAAGTGGACTATCGTTACAACTCACACTTAACCCCATCTCCTTCGATCCTCCTCCTCATCGACTGGAGTGTACCATGATGGCCGCCGCTTTGAGTTGCTCAACCTGTAGTTCAGGAGGACTTCTTCGTCAGATATGGCCCTGGTGGCCACAAGAACAAGCGATTTCAAAATAGGAGTATCCGAAACTCCATGGACAGAGCTCCTTGACTTAAACCAGAAACTCCCAAACCTCCTCATCTTCACTCCCTCTTCATTCCCAAATGAAATATTTGGGATATATGTTCTCATATCCTCCTCATCCAATGGGAAATCATACGGGCAAACCATGACATTTGGAACCATGTCCTTTGGAGGATGGTTTGCATAATGAGCAAAGGCTAGTGGATTCCGCCGCTCCAAAATCTCCCCGTTGATCACACTTTTAGTGCCCTTCAGAGGCTTGCTAAGCATTTTCCAGAGCCGATCAGAACCTTTTTCAACAATTTGTTCCGTAGTATGAGTGGCTTGACTATAATTCATTCCGTTCCAAAATTCCCGGAAATCAGCTCCACTACCCCAAGGTTGAGCATTTATCACTGTACCATCATACCTTGTGATCAAATAAGTGTTGTTTGCATCAACTCTTGGGTATCCAGGAATGTAACAGTAGTACGCTGGAGAGTAAATTACACCAGGATAAATACCTATCACAGAACCAACTTCAGCTTCACCCTCAAGGAACAGACCTTGGCCAGCATCCTTGTGTGGAATTCTAGAAGGTCGGACTGCAAGTGAGTAACCTAGACTATCCTTCACAGCCTGACTTACATCAACTAGCTTCAAGGGTTTTGTCTCAGGTACAGCTGCACTGAAAATGAACCGGGGATCAATTATCCAAATAAACATTGAAAACAGAAATCAAACAATGTCAGGGCGATTTTATTTGCAAATGAAAGTCGATGAAAAAACAAATGGTGAAAGACAGGGGAAATCCCCAGTAGAAAAAAACAGCAAGCAAATCAAAGAGGGGGAGAGAGACAGCTGCTATTACAGGTCGTAAGTGTAGGCACTTGCCCCATAAAAAATAAACATCCTTTCAATAAAATGAGGTATACGGCACACGAGAAGAGGATTTACATCCAGACTAACATATTTGTTATCCATTTAAGAGAGTAGATTCTTAATCAATATTTTATTTACAACCACAAGGTAGTTATTCACCAAGAGTTTTACAGTACAGGTTCACGACATGCTTATACCAATAAAAAAATCATTTACACAGGCCAGCTTTCTTAGCAGTAATAGAATAATAATAAAATCATTACTGGATTATCCAACTAACTATCTGATCAAAGAAAGCCATATACATGTTCGTTGGCCTTTCAACAGAAAGGATCAATTAACTGAATCCTGAGGCTGTTGGCACACCCAGAGCCTCAGCTCCTCTTCATCTCGATACTTGCAGGAAGACCATCTGCTACAAACAAAACTCAAATATATAGCTTCTAGGGCTTAGAGAAACTTCAGATGTGAGAGCAGGACATTGACTAAATTCCAATACCAAACTGCAGGAACTTTTGAAATTTTTAAGAGATGTCCTGCCTCTTATCATATGAAAGTGTCATGAAGACCTCTGGTATAGAGAACTTGTAAGAGACCAAAAGGACTTTCAGCAACAAGAGGGCCTGAGAGGAGCAAGACTCCCTTTAACAAAAATTGGATGATCACCTGACAGGATCGGGCAAGTTCAAAGGTGGAGAAGCCACTGATGAAATCAAAGGGAAATGGATGATCACCTTAGTTTCAATCCTTACATCTTATATAACGGAAAGGCTTCTAATCCTCCCTCCAATTCCTAGAAACTGTGCAACTATTTACACATGTATTTGTGGAGTACTTAACCAACAGTGTGCCAGTATAGGACATAATAAATTCTTGAGATTGCAATTTAACTAGCTAGCACAGCCAATGAAATAAAGGGAAAATTTTAAAGGACAAGTCAACTTCGGACTGAGGGAGGATGCATATCTTAATATAAAAGACATTTATTCTCACTGACAAATCAAGTATTTACATTATCAAACCTAACAAAAATATTTCCCTTCCACACAATGGTTAGGCACTTAGGCCTGCACAATTGAGCTACAATCCTCAGCTCCTCACCCTTGGTGATATATTGATCATAATAAGGGTCTCAATCTACTGAAAAAGAAACAAAATAATATTTCTAGATCCTAAAAAACAAATCAAAGCAAAAGAACTATTAACCTAATATGAGACCTTTCCCTTCCACATACTAATAGCTAGCCTGCTCGGTTAAACCACAGTCTTCTACCCTTGAGAATATTTTGATGATAATACGGGTGCCAGAATACGGATTAACAGTATTATTTGGTCTTACTAACTTATATTATCAGAAAACAGCGAAATTATTCAAAGATAGCTACATGATCAGTTATGATGTCAGAGGACCAATTCCATTGACAGTGGTTCAACATATCCTTAAAACAGAAAAGATAGCACCACAAAACTGCCCACGTAAGAATAATTTTTTTCAAATTTTAGAACCTGAAGCCTACTTACCAGAATGGTTACTGGGACAACTGCCAGCATGACCAATAGCAAAGCTGAGTCCAGTTCGTCGTGGAACACTATTTGTTTGTGTGGCTGATCCATGTTGCTCCTCAACTTTCTTGACAGGTAGAAGAATCTCCTCCATAAGCAGGGAGAGGGCTTTAATTTGAGAATGAATATTCTCTTGAACTTGCTTCTGTTGGTCAGCGAGGGAAGCTTTGCTAGCCAGATCAATTATCTCTTCAATGTCTGCCTCTTCAGCATCTTTTCCTAAACGATTATAGCTTCACGCAGAAAACATTAATGAGCAGATCATTTAATACTTAAGTTTCAAATACTTCAATCCAAAGGAGATAAAACTTGGGATGAAAAATCTTAATCTAAGAAGAGGAAAGAAGATGATGTAATCATAATACTCGAACTTAAAAAGAAAAAGAGGCAAATAAACCATGTGATAGATTGAGGCCAATGTGTCAGTAAACGCCAAATCAATTATGCTTAAACATTCAAAGGGGTTAGATCCCAGCAGAAATATCCGGTGCGTCGTGTAGAATAGAACATAGAATGTCAATTTTGAGTAAAGAGTGCACATCATTTTACCTTGAGTGCAAACTTCTTGAGTCAAGAGGAAGATCAAACACTATTTGCCAAAACTATGTGTTGCCTTGCCTCCTGTTCCAGACATTAAAGAAGAACACTAGAACTCATTACTGACCCTGCCTAGACACCACAGAAGTCAAGATGTATATACATAATATATATCCTTGACCCCGGCAAAAAGAGGCTGATGAGTATCTGGGGGTTCAGAGTGTCCACTGTACGCAAGATTTGGAAACGTTGTTTGAGTAAGCGATTTGTGTAAATTCAAAATTAATCTTCTATATCATTAAATTAAAAAGTATAACCTTATCCAACTCAGAGTAAGAAACCCGGGTGAAGTTTTCGGCCCTAGCCCCCATCTACATATCCGCCAAAACCATAGAAAGAAGAGGAAGAGACAACAGCTGAGACATGGATGGCTTTGGGGCAGAGATCGTATGTTTCAGTAATTAGTATATCTCAAGGGTTTGGGTTTGGAGTGAACTCAAGTAGAAAAATCAAATATTGGAGTCTTAAGCCCACTCAATTTCTGTGCAGTCCTGCGAGTCTTTGCTGTCTTCTTGCCAATGTATAGTGTCACTCCGAGTTCCCTTATGTAAAGTACTCAATCGCGAGTTTTGGCATGCAGAAGAACCAAAAACTAGAATGATATCTGTGGCCATCTCGAAGAAGCTGGTAACCTCTATTAGGTCTACGGTGCATGTCATTGTCAACTATAAGCGCATTCAAATGTGCCCCACTGCGTGGGAAGAATAGTCATGCTAAGTTATGTGTTTACAATAATAAAGTTTATGCTTGAAGGTACTACCATTTGAGTACCTTATTTTTTTGCTTCCCCTTCTTTATTACTTACCGATTTATTTTTACTCCCACTCTCAACCCAAGGCCTCCACATGTACCCAAAAAACAAATAAGTGTTTTCTTTTAGAATTCCCTAAACGAAATCTATCTAAAGAAAGGTAGGTCAAGTACGCAGTTTTCTATTCTCCACGACATCTCTCCCCTCCCCCCTCCCCACAAAAAAAATGGTTCTTTTGGAGTTGCTAAATGAAACCTGTCTTAAGAAAGGCTACCCTTCCAGCTCCCTAGAACAAGTGGGTGAAGTACGTGGCTTCATCTTATCCATACAGTAATCCAAGTATAGGATAGAGTAAAAAAGTGTACAAGCTAAAAGAGATCAATCGTTCACAAACCTCGTATAAAGGAAGAGGCGGTTCACGTCTGCTTCAAATTGGAGGCGCCTTGGATCCTTAGCGAACGTAGGGCTTTTAGCAAGCTCTTTTACAGCCTGGAAGGGCAACGAACAGACACAATCCATCATCAGAAAGGCAGATACAAATAGCAGTTATCAGTGACCAAAGTAAACAAGGGTACGTCACGGCACTTATTCAAATAATGTAAGCTCTCAATAAATATCACGCTCTACACTTCTTTTAGAACAAGCCAGTGCTTGGAAATGCACCTTTTGTCAGACCCGTATTCAGATGAAATTGCACCATTAGCAACTATGTTTGCACTTATACAATAAATAAATGTTGGCTCTTATATTTGTCCAAGTGGGAGATTACAGTATCAAGCGGTAAGTTGAACAAGAATCCTTTGTAATCTACTTTTGACTAAAGAGGAGGACAACTTCTATATGAAAGAACTTCACTAGTCAAACGAACACTGACTACCCTTCACAATACAACGTCCCCCTTCGATTACCTATGCCCCAATTGATATAGAGACAACACATCCTATTATCTAGCAGAAACAAAAGTAGAAATGTGTTTTATTATTTTGTATTAGAGTTAGTCTAAACTTCATTATAAGTATATAACAATACAGTAACACTTGAGAAAGACGGTCCTACAATAGGACAGGTTATGCATTTCATGGATTTGAGCTAAGGTGAGGGCTCAACTTACTATCTAAAATCTCTTACCCAACAATCTTAAAACCTTACCGTTTCCCATGGTACGACCGAAAGTGATTGCTGACAAATTAATTAAACAAACTAAAGCAAATAAAAGAGACCCTAAGCAATTGCCTTTACATTTTGTTGAATGAACATCAACAGAGAGGAAAAAGTCAGCTTCCTCAATTTCTAACTTAAAAGGACTAAGTAAAACCATTGATGGACACTTCAAAAATTCATCTTGAACTACAAATCGCTCTGAATCTCGTCAATTTCTAACTTAAGGACTAAGTAAAACCATTGATGGGCACTTCAAAAATTACATCTTGAACTACAAATCGCTCCGAATTTTGTCAATTTCTAACTTAAGGACTAAGTAAAACCATTGATGGGCACTTCAAAGTTTACATCTTGAACTACATTTCGCTCCGAATTTCGTCAATTTCTAACTTAAGGACTAAGTAAAACCATTGATGGACACTTCCAAATTACATCTTGACCTACAATTCGCTCCAAATTTCATCAATTTCTAAAAGACTAAGTAAAACCATAGATAGCCACTTCAAAAATTACATCTTGAACTACAATTCGCTCTGATCTTCGTCAATTTCTAAAAGACTAAAGTAAAACCATTGATAGGCACTTCAAAATTTTCATCTTGAACTACAAATCGCTCCGAATATGTCACTTTCTAACTTAAGGACTAAGTAAAACCATTGATGGGCACTTCAAAAATTACATCTTGAACAACAATTCGCTCCGAATTTCGCCAAGTTTCTAGCAAAATCAAAATGGAATTTTCCTCTCCAACTCATTCACAAGTACCATCCAAACCCACCACACAAAATCCACCCCAGTTCTCATTTATCCTTCATTTCACTTTAATTCAATCCAAAACCAAATTTAAACCAAAACCCAACAATCCAAACAGTGCTAAGCTACTAATAACACCGTATGATCTAAATTACATGTTTCCAAAGTCCAGCATGGATCAAATAATGAGCACTATTAAGCAAACTAGTACACATAGCAAAAGTACATAAATGGGATAAATGAAGTATATGAAAATATTTAAGCATGTAAAAGATAAAAGAGAAAGAAAAACCTGTTGAAATTTGAGGAAAAGAGATGCCATGTTAGAGTGAGCAGGGGTTTAGGAAATGAGTCAATGAGGCTGAGTGGGGTTTATTGCCACTTCATAATTATATAGTTGCACTCTAATTATCTTTTTAGAATTATCTATATTAACGTGAAAAGTATTGGAAGAGACCGTCTACTTAAATTTTGAAAGTTGATAAATGTAGTCGGCTAGTCCAACAAAAACTAGATAGATCTATAACCGAGTAATGATCTTTCAATCGCAGCTATTGAGTGCTATTGGAAGGCCCCATCTTTTTATATGGCATTACTGTGATTTTGCTGATAAAAAAGAAGGATAAACATGTCCACTAGTATAGCGAAGTTGAGGTAGTGGGGTAAAAAAAAATGTCTTATTCTGAGGGGTCTCCTATTGCACCCAATAGCTGCAATCATCTCTCATCTATAACCCAATAAAACTTAAAAAATTTAGCTTGCAAGGAGTTGCTTTAGGTTTTTTCTAAGAATTTGTGTTAATGCTAGGCGTTTTAGTAGGAGTGATATATTATAATTTTTGGAGTGTGGATAGTCACTCCGCGTGTGTCGATGAGATTTGAGAAACTAATTTCTCATATCCACGACGGGGAAGTTTTGAACATGTATCGATGAGGGTGAACCTTTTATGAGGGCATCACCGTGATTCCTTGTGCAAAAGAAAGGGTAATACCATTCAAAAATAGATGGTCGTCCAAGGATGTATGCTCAAAAATCCTCATAGTATGAATTGTTGAGAAAATTGTTCGCCTATAGTTGGAAAAGCACAAATAGTGATTTCCCTTTGTACAAGATGGTTATGATCCCCATTTTACATAATGATGATGTGGGTCTCCACTACTCATTGATGATTTTATCAATGGACGTCTTTGGGTATATCACACCCTAGTTGTTGGTACGCTTGCATCATAAGCGTCTTTTTAAATTGTTTGTGCCGTAAGAATTGTGTATAGTCCTCATTATGACACTAAAGAGTACATATAATTGAATGTATATATGCGTTGTAATTTAGTTTCAATCTTATTTACAATTTACAAAGAAATTAAGCATGTGTAGTATAATATTGTCAACATAATCATATATTTATATTTGAAATGTACCCTTTTTAATTAAACAATCATTATAAAATATAGTTCGAATTATGTGTACTACACAAAGGCATTGCTATTTATCTTTGTCACTTACTCTAATTTATACGGAGTAATAAGGAATGGGTTGATTTAAGCTCTAGATATCTATGGAAAAGACTCAAACTTATTATTATCTTGCATTTTATTAAAAGATATGAAAAAACCAGATTACACATATACATCGGATACATTGTAAATACATGAAGACTTACATGCTATTTCAATAAATGACTCATTCGAAACCCTTGATGTCCTTAAAACACAATATATCAACCACCACATAATTCACATGAAAATTAGGATTGAAAAAAAAAAAATTGATTCACATGAAAACTATTTTGATGTATTTTGCTTCATCATGGTATGTAGTTATTATTATACTATTTCGCTTACAATATGATTATAATATGAGGTTCACTAGCTTTTTTACTTTTTATTCAAAGTTCAAACATTCAATGTTATTCAACCTGCAAAGTTATCTTGTAATGTGCACTAAAATTTCCGACAATATATTAGTTGAGTATATTTATTGTTCTATATAAATTTTGATGAATTATAGATTGGAAATCAAAATGTTATAAAATTTGAGAAAGACCGTGCATGGCACGTGCATTTAACTACACAACAGCCTACAGCCTCATTTGCCTTCCAACAAACTACTTCAATCAGCAACAACAGCCCCCCTCCGTATCATGCCAAAGCGAACATGTGAAGGTGCAATCAAATTACTAATTCTTGTTGAAACATCTATCAATGACATACATTGTATCATTCCAAAATGAAATGGACCACTAACAATAGAGAATAATATCACAAGCGTCACTAGTCTGCAAATTACCAACACAAAAGCTTTATTTAAAGTCGTGTCCATATTTCACTTGCTCTGTTATAGAAATATAATTGAGAAATAGAAGTTGACTAGAGCAATGGCCAAAATCAACATTACATAAGTAAACAGAAAGTGACAGCGGTAAAAAGTCATAGATTTAATCCATTTACATACCTAGTTGACGTTTCAACTTACAAGAGATATACAAAGGGCTGGTGAAGTACTAAAATATTGTCCAGAAAGCTTTAACATATTTTCCCTTTTGATATATCTTGACAAAATGGAGGACAAATCCACTTCATACAAAACACTTTGCATGATTATTTCTTTATGAAGAAAAAATGACTATCGAGAATCACATTGAATTTATTACTGGCATACTAAATATACACTGGTATCTTGAGACCTTTCCTTCATCTCTCTCTATAATTCAGAACACCCAACCCCAGGAAGATTTAATAGTGGGGTGGCATGCTCCTCTCCAACCAAAGATAAGAGAAATTTTGGGAGAAAACTAGACGAAAAACTTTAAAAAGTAATACAGCTATGACCTATTTCTACCTAGAATTACATGGCGAACGGCATATATTTCACCCGTACATAATTCATACAACACAATGCCTTCTTGAGGAGGACGGAAATGCTCAGGTTTTCTTGTCGAGAAGCCACAAGCTTTTCTTGCATTCATGTTCTCTTCCACTCCAATCTCTTTCCCTCCATGGGATTCATGCAATTTACTTGTTTTCTGTCAATGTGGCGTTATTGTTTGCTTCTTTCCTCGATAGCTCAGCATCTATGGCATCGGAATACCCTCTCAGAAACCAAAAGGTGACTTTCTCCTGCTTCCACCTTCTCCATATTGTTCATTCCATTTCCGGAGTTCATTCATGCTGGTCGCATCATAGGCAACAGATGGCCCCACCTGCAGATCACAAAAGAGTTGGTTTTTTGAGAAAGATGGATCTTTTGAGGTACAAAGAAAAGCACATCCGGATATGTTGATCAAAAGATCACAAAAGATTTAGGACTTCATTGGCATACCATTATCTATATAGTGGGGTCTTACACTAGTCTCTGGCCGTCAACGTCTCATTTCTAGGATTGCCCCCCGTCCCCCTCGTCCCGAACATAATGTCTACTTTTGTATATCTCCGGACTTTATTGACATATCAGAATTTTTATAACACACACACACATTGTTTGGATAAGGGGATGGAGGGAGGGAAGGAGAGGGGATTGTTTGGACTGAAATAGGGAAAGGGAAAGGAGAGAGAGGGAGAGCTATATTCTCTCCCTCTTTCTACTCTTTTTCTTGAAATAGATCCAATCCCTCCACACTTGGAGAGAGTTGGAGGGAAATCGGATAAACGCTTCTTCCCTCCCTTCCTCTCTCCTCCCCTTCCACCTACATACTAGCTATCCATACTCAGTGCAAGCACAAAAGTTCTCATCCAAGTCCGAAATATAAGAAATATATAGATACAGATTAATCTCAATACACCACAAAGCAAAACACATTCTAGTAGGAGCAAGAAATCTCATTAAGTCACCTTTTGCTTTGTGGTCTACTGAGACTAATCAGTATACGGATTATTCTTATATTTTCACTTCTTTCCCTTCCTATCCCCTCCCCTTCCCAGTTTTCCAGAAATAATCTTGTAGAATATTTTACAACCATGAAACATTGTTTTCTTCCAGGAACTTTCTTCTCCAAATTTTCCTTCTAACTTAAAATATTCTTTCCTCATCATCCTCCCAAATTTATCTTGGTTAGTACAATAGTTAGAAGTAATAAACTACCTTGGATTTTGACTGAACGAAGTCATCCAAACCAAGGGGCCTTAATACTGAGGATGCACCCTGCTCAGCAACCTGTAAAGACGGGCAACAGAAATTGATAATCAGCGGTTCTGGAAGTTTTGCATAATGCATTTTCAGCATATCAACATCCCTGTCTATAAGTGCTAAACAAAATACTTAGCAGTAGTTATGATGGTGACAATACCTTCTCTTCTTCCAACAATTCTTGGACCGGTCTATAGGCCGCAGCAATGCAAAGGTTCTGCACAATTGGAGGATATGCTTTACAATCTAACATGACATTGATGATGAGATCACAAATTAGAGTACAAAACATCACACTACCTTCAAGTCGCTCCCAGAATATCCTTCTGTGACCTTTGCCAACTCTTCGAACCCGAAATTTGGCTGAAGGTTTTCTTTGGCAAGAAATATTTTCAAGATTTTCATTCTATTTTCTACATCAGGTAGATCCACGTATATCCTGTTACAGCAACGACAGAAAAAAAAAAATAATGATAGAGCAACTGCTTTTGATAGAACAGAATTGTTTGGCTCGTCTTTGAACTCAACCAAATTCTGAATCTAAGCAAGATTTCACATAAAAAGCCTAGAAAGGATATTCGTAAATTTTTAGAAGCAGCATAAGGAGCTAAGGAGCATAGTAAAGCAAGCTGCAAGCATCTTTTCTATATCTATATAAAACACTAAAGGAAAGATAAACAAAAGATGCATCTACCATGACTAATTGCACTCCAAAAATATAATTTCCACACCTGGTCTTTTGACCCCAGAGACGAAGGAGAAAAAAAAGGAAGAATAAGAAAGGAAAGAAGAGAGAGCCAGAGAGAGAACTTAAAATTTCATAACTTATCCCGAGAAACAGGTATTTAATCTACAATATACACAGCTACTTAGCTCGTTTTTTCCAGGCCCTAATTCTATCTATCACATGAAACTTTCAGGGACTGAGGAATAAATCAGGAAGAACTTTATTTGTTTCTAGATCAGGCATGCTATCTTAAAGCATTTAAATCACATTATTAGCTTCATGACTACTCAATATAGTTATGGTATTCAAACAAACAAGCTTTAGTACTAAACAAAGGGATTCCTGAAACAAAGTCGTCTGCAACCAGACTTAGAGACAGAGGCCCTTGTTTGGTAAACAGGTGTCATAATAAGCCAATTTCACTAGTTTAATGCATTAGCTAAATGTTGAAATGCCGTTGGTCAAATAACTAGTTACCTATCTATTATTCAAAAAGAGCCTTGTATCTATAAGGTGATTAACTATTTGAATAGGCTTTGTTGTTCCAGGATTAAATCGCTAATTATATGTAAGAAAATATTGAAAAATGCTCCAGATAGCTTTTGGAGTTTTACAGTCAAACTTGTTGTTCCCTTAAGAGCTAATTTGGGAGGAAAAGCTCTTTGGCAAACAACCCAATGGAGAGTACAAGTATTGCACTCCTAATTGGTCAAAGAGGATTTGCGTATGTATGAAAATACAAAATGGTCTTACCTCCTTGGCAAACGACGAATCACAGCATCATCAAGGTCAAATGGGCGATTTGTTGCACCAAGGATTAGGATTCTTTGGCTATCCTTCGTCCTTAACCCATCCCAGGCTGCCATAAACTCATTGCGCATTCTTCTGGTTGCTTCATGCTCAAAAGCACCACCACGAGCTCCAAGCAAACTATCGACCTATATAAAAAGCAAAGGATTTTAGTTAACAGCATTCCGGACCAAGCACACTATGAACCACAAGCATGAAGTAGAACAATGAACCAAAGACTAATCATCACCATTCATAACCAACCACCGCTAAACATGCCATGTATTTTCCACTCTGGAGTTAATGAAAAAAAGACAAAGCTACAATTGCAATATGCATAACGTCCAACAACACTAAACAAAATACATGAGATGTTCAACTTAGATAAATCATAATGTAGCCTTGCTTTGTGAAACCACTTTTTAGGATGAGATTTGTAAAACAAAGAAGCAATCAAGCCAAGCATGTCCCTCTTAGATAGCCTGAGAAAACAGACAAAGCGCACTTACAAACTAAACTAACAAATTTGCTTCTCGTACAGACGCTCAATACAAGTTTCACAATGCAAGAACTGAGTCTTGCAGAAGGGCAAAACGCCCAAATAAAATTCAATAATTGCTTAATTAATGAATTGCATCCACACCAAGCAGAGAAAGCTGCAACCAGAAAATGAATGTAAAAAATTCTTGCTGACAATTTATGCATACAGAAGTGTGCATATCCCTGTTGTTTCCTATGGTTCCTTCTGCAAAAGTATCTCAGCAGAAACCACAACTCCTATCCCCAAAAAAAAGTTCACTGGCTTTTCCAAACAGTGTATATTTCTCTTGAAACCAGTGGATGAAATTTACCTCGTCAACAAATATGATGACGGGGGCCAGCTTAGTAGCAAAGGAAAATAGAGCCTTGGTAAGCTTTTCAGCATCTCCAAACCACTGTCACAAGCATCAGCACAAATGATTAGTATGCAACCAAAGCCAGCATTTATAACATAACAGAAAACAAACAGCCACCAGTGCACATGAAGGGCTAGCAGGTTTCTATTCATACTCCTAGAAAGCAAAGACATCTCATTTATAATCATCACTCCTAAATACTATGAAACAAGATATACACCAGAAAAATCAAACATGCACAACACAAGTATTTGTAAATTTTAAAACATGTAAATTGCAAGTTACCCGTAGAACCCAGTGCATAGAATTAACTGTAACATCTGTATTTTCAATTCTGATAATATCTAGGGAGTCTTTAATCGATACATAACAACACCAACAACAGAGCCTTAATCCCAAATTGATTTCATCGTAATATTCTACAAAAACTTTCCAGCTCCATTTTCACTTGCACGATCTAGAAGTACAAAAAGGAATTTTACAAAGAAGTAATGACAGAGTGAGCTATGTTAACAAGTCATAATAGACTTAACGCAATTGCAATTAAATGGCTGAACCTTTCTCCCTAGGGTCTTCCTAGATTTCCTAGTCTCCCTCATTTGACCTATAACAGAGAGCTAATTTCTGATTATCGCCTATAACCATGAATCAGAGAGCAACGCAGAACCTCCATTCTTGTTAGAGGGAGAGTAATAACAAGATTAAGTCTTTCAAACACTTGCGAAACCTAATAATATCGATACAAATAAAAATTACAACAAAAGCAGAGACATTTAGAGTTTTATAGGCCAAGAACCGGATCAAGTAAAAAATGCAGATGAGACATCTCAAAAAGATTACACAATAGAGAAGCTTTCATTCGAAGTTAGAAGTCTATCAAGCAGAGAAAAAAAATCTCAATATTATAAATAGATACACTATGCATACCTTAGATGTCAGAGTTGAACCAGTTATACTGATGAAATTCGCCCCTGCCTCTGTTGCAAGTGCCTTAGCAAGTAGAGTTTTACCGGTTCCTGGAGGTCCAAACAGCAAAATTCCCTTGCAAGGCTGATAAGAGCTTCAGGTTAATAAGGGTCGTATGACTAGTAATAGAAATCATTAATAAGTATTCAAAAGAAACAGTACCCGTAGCAAATTTCCATGAGAAAAAAGCTCTGGCCTCCTCATGGGAAGAATAACCAGTTCATTTAATGCTTTCTTCACATCTTCAAGAGCACCAATATCATCAAACTGGACTCCGATTTCACCAGGAGGAACTACTGCAGAAACAAAGTTACTCTCGTACTCATCCTTAGCAAGATTCTGCCATATTAGTATTTGTCAGTTGCCATACGCGAAGAAATAACCTCGAGTTAAACTAAGAGAACATTTAATCAAGTTGCAACAAAAATGCAAACCTTTAAGTTCTGTGAAGGCTTTTTTGTTATTGTTTCCTGTTCTCTCAACCTCAAAATTGCAACCTCAAGGCTATCCACATAAGGAAAAAAAAAGGATCCAGAATGAGAGCTTCCAGCAGACATAAATGACTAGAATACCGCAATTTGAGCAAATAACCATAATCGACAAACAACTTACCTTTCACGAGGCAAAATGAGTCTTTCCCCCTTGATGGAAGGAAGAAGGCATGATGCCAAGTAATAATTCTTGGCCCAACCCACAACTTTCTCAGCTTCTGTAATCATTGATTTTGAAAGGCAAGCAGAAATCAGGGAGATGAATATCAGGAAAATAGAGCAAGTACTAGCACAAAATTTTACAAATATATTATCACCAGAAGAGTAGAATTTATGTTTTACACATGTCCATCTAGGCTGTGATAAAAGGATGTAAAACTCCAAAGATTATTGTGCAGGAGAACCTTGTAAGAAAGACGAACAATCTTATACTAATCTACCACCTCTATCATTTTATTTTCTACCCTTTACTCTGCAGAGAAGAAGCATGAGAAAACAAAATAGTTTTCTCCATTTACATAGACCACAAGCTCATGGTCAAATTGTCTTGATTCTCTTTTGCTCCACACACGAGTCTTGAGGGAGGTAACCTTAATGTCCTAATTTATTATTTGCTACCTATAGTTCTTAGCTAGAAGTTCTCATTCTTTAAGTTTTTGCTTGAATTTTACAGCCAATCTTCATTAAAATCAAGTCAACCTTTCACTTCATTCATACAAGCAGGTCAATATTTCCAGAACTAGATGAACAGTCTACCAAGGATCCGGGGGCCCATGACACAAGCAACATGTTCTTTCAAGGAAGTTGATCCAGGTGAAGTTTATGACAAGAAAGGTGGTGTTGATGTTAAGGACTTTTGTAACCATTGTTTGATGGTGAAAGATTTTTTGTTAGTTGAATTTCTAAGTCGATTATTGCTCTAAAGCCAGCTTTTTTGTTTGAGTAGTTGTAAAGAGAAGATCTCAATAGAAGATGCTCTTATGAGATTAAAATTTATTTTGTTCTAGAAACCTTAAAACTAAGGGCTCAATTAGGAAGCCTAATGAGCGAGGTTTCCCAATGCAGAGAATCCCAATTTCACAAAATAACTTCCTGGATAGTAACCTCTTTGCAAGTGATACCTAAAAGATGAAAAAACTGAATTTTTAAGGGTCCATTCCCACACCACCTTCAGGATCCTATCCACCCCCCCAACCATCCCCCCCCCCCCCCCCAA
>CAAKMY010034997.1:0-15203 GCA_901111285.1 Corrigiola litoralis | reverse complement strand
ATGGTTTAAATCTTCACCTAAAAAAAATTTGTACAATGTATTAATTTAGATTACTAAATTGAATATAAAATTACAAATTGGGAGACACGTTATATAATATCGGGAATAGAAGAAAATTATAATAGATAAAAAAAAAGTAATTTGTGAACTAAAATTTTGGGGAATAACAACGAAGAGGAGAAATAAATAAGGTGTTGGGTGCTCACAAAAATGGTATAGAAGTAGGTGAGTGGTATTACAATAATATATTTTATTTGTCATTTTATTTATTTATTTAAGAGTCTCTTCATATTGAAATTAATAGAGAACTTTTTTTATGGGCCCTTAATATCTTCATAGAATAAATTTTCCGACTCTCCTCACAATCACATATAATTTATACATATAAAAAATATATTTTTTTTTATTTTATATAACAATTTTTTTTAAAAAAAGGGCCCTTCGAATGTTTGGGCCCAGGGCGGTTGCCCCTCTTGCCCCCCCTCTAGGCCGGGCCTGTAAGGATGGTATACTTAAATTTAAATACATCACTTATTTTCATGTTATCCCAAGATAATGTTCATATGGAATGCACTGAATAAGAATACACCGGCAAGAATATAGATAACTAGAATCACAGTTACTATTTAATGGAATTGGGCAAAGTTGCATCTATAAAGCGTAGAGAAATTCTTGTTCTCCAGACTTATGTGCTTTGACGATATTCTTATTTTCAGATCAAAACAAATTATGGAAGACTATATTAGTTAGCATACAATCAAACATGCAATCCAGAATACGTGCTGCAGTTTACTAGTAATCTTCTGGTACATCTCATTAAGATCTGCAAAGTATGAATCCTTCATAGCTTTAATCTGTCAAGAATAATAGAAATATATATTTAGCATTGTGTTTTAGCAGTTACCCAAGAGCAATGACTATAAGATAAAACATTATGTGTTGATCCGCTATTCATCATACATTAATCATCTTCATAATTTAATTGACATCCAGAAAGGCATCCTCTGAAAATGATAGAAATGAAACTATATTATCCCTACACCTGGGAAGGGCAGTCAGATCTACGCAACCTTCTACACAAAAGAGGCTGTTTTCGTTGGACCCTAATGGCCTAATCTGAGACTCATTGACTGTCGGCTACTTCACCAAAACTAAGAAGCACTACTGATAATGACCCATATTGATTTATTCCATTGATCATTATACCACAAAGCCGAAGAATGGAAAGGCCTTTTTCTTTATAAGAGGGGAGACAAGAGGACAGTGAGAGACGACAAAGAAATGGCATTCCTTAAATCAAATCTCATGTGGGAATTTTCATTTGCAGTCTTCATTTTCTCCTTTCCCTCTCTGGTCCTAATCAAACAACAGGAACTCGTAAAGTAATTTTCTGGGAAAACATTTTCGTCAAACCAAACGGACACTAAGGGAGAAAATCTACTTTCCTATCGTTCTCCCTCTCCCTCTCTCCATTATGATGAATTTTTTAAGTGGTATCAATGAGCAAAGGCCAGCTTGCCCTGCGTGGGTCGCCCTTCCTGAAACTGCTTCATTTAGGTTACACAAAAGTGATTGGGTTGACGCCTAGCCACATCTCGTGCTTAGAAGGCGCACTTTTTACTACCAAGGAGGGTTCAATTCCCATCATCCACCAAGGCATTACGACCATATACGATGAATGGTAAAAAACCCCGGAGCAGGGGCAGACCATATTGGAGTTTTATGAAGATAATTGGTCAAGTCTTACTGGCATGGCAGGCAGTCCAGGCACAGCATTTGTAATGAAAGGGAATCACACACAGGTTTTACAGTTCGATTTTACACATCAAAAATATGTACAGGGTCTCCAAATGTAGTCAGAAAGGTATTACTTCACGATGGCATTGGCTAAAAAACAAAAGCTGGCCTGAAATCATCACACAAATTTCTCCGCTTTGTTTCAGCAAACAATTAAGATTATATTATTGCATAACAAAAAAGCCGATGACAAATTATATACATTAATTTTCAGCAGAACTGCAGAGGTTTAATCTCTTAACTCAATTTTGACATTAATGGATTAAGTGTGAACATATGCCTATTAGTTTTGATACACTGAACCAGATTCTAGCATTAGTGTAGAAGATTCCACCAAAACCAGTACATCAGTAGTTCTCTATTTCGGAAACTATTACATTAGGATTAAGCAAATGTACTCTACAGTTTTAGCAGGAAAGGTAAAAAGCACCAACTTCAGCTATACTGCAATCAGAGCAACATAGGCTCCGTTTGGTTTAACGTTAATCTTTTTCCTAAAAAAATTGTGGAGTACTTGTTTTTATGTGTATGCATAGCAAAGAGGACATCTTCAACTGAGAATAATATTCACCTCCCATTATCCCATTTTTCCTTCTTCTCACTTGGAATGCCTTATTACCCCCCTATGAACCCAACTCTGCCCCCTTACTTGACTCAGTGACTGTGTCTCTCCTGTGCTCATATTAATCTCCAAGACTCTACCACTCTGCACACAACTCCCTCTCAAACATCTCAACCACTCAACACACACCTCTCCTATCAGCATATTTTCCATTATAATGATTTTCCGTTAAACCAAACCAAGCCTTAACCTATTAATTTTCCGACCCTAACGAGCCTTAACCTAGCTCATCACTTAGTCTAAAAAACCGCGCCTTGGCACAAGATGCAGTGAGCCACCAGCAGAAACACATTTGACACTGTGATGCCCAGGGTATTCATGAGGTGCATCTGGCGAGGCACATTTAAGGTGCCCGAGGTGCACAACAATACAAAATGCAACTTTTTCCTTCTCATTTTTGA
The DNA here is from genome assembly GCA_901111285.1 of Corrigiola litoralis. Classification (NCBI taxonomy): domain Eukaryota; kingdom Viridiplantae; phylum Streptophyta; class Magnoliopsida; order Caryophyllales; family Caryophyllaceae; genus Corrigiola; species Corrigiola litoralis. Next base: position 12,383 of record CAAKMY010034997.1, on the reverse strand, counting down.
TATCCTTCCCACTACCTCTTTTTAAGAGTTTTTGTTTCGAACATTGTTAGACCTTGCATACAAAATTAAGATGAGGTATTTTGCACAATTATATTCAAACATAAACAAAAAAAAAAAAAATAGTTCATAAAAACTGTGCCCCCTTCAGTGTGCCTAGCACTTTTTAAAACTAAGGCTCATGGTGTTCCCAATTAATGATGGTGTTTTGGGCCAAATGTAGCCTTATCCTGGCTTGAAGTGTTTCTATTAGAACTTGACTCAGTCAGTCTATTGAGTCAAGTATACAACTCTTAACTATTAAGATCATTACTATCAAGTATACAACTCTTAACTATTAAGATCTCTACTGGTGAAGGGAATACCAATCCAAGAGAACCATATTCGGGGGTCAAGGACAAGGAAAGATTACCTTTTCATAGACCTCTTCTTGCCAATCACCAGCATTTGTAAATCAGTCTGAGCAGTGGAATCCAAAGAAGCATTTCAGAAAGCATCAGAACATAAAATGTTAGTAGAGCAGAGATTCGTGAAACAGAGACATCAGGATAACAAAGAGACTCTAAAGCACTCGAAAGCAGAGACATAAAAGAACTAAGAAAAAGTGAAAAGCAAACCACAAGGAGCAGATGTCTACGGACTACGGATATGCAATAACAAGAAAGAAGCTTTTCAGAGAAAAGTTGTAGTCTGAATTTTCCAGCCTCCGTAGACGAAGAAAGTCCTAATCAAAGGCAAAAGGCGTGAGAGTCAAAATGCTTAACCGTGATCAGTGACCAGGAACGGGTTGGCGAGGTTTCCCTAAGGGCACCCAAATATAGAATACTGAAAGCCCAATCCAATGACGGTGTTGGAAAGCAAGTCAGATTTCAGATTCGGGTTCGGGATATTGATGAATCGGCTGAGGAAGCTGTAAGCGGTGGCTGTGCGCTCCTCCCAATTCCTATCAAAAACAAACCTAGAAAGAAAGAGGGGGAGGGGAGATTTCGAAGAACTAAATTCAAGGGTGCTGGTTCCTTCTGATCCTAGGAAACGTCCAAAAATACCTAACGACAAACAAACTATCGAAACAGAGGTTACAAGAGCAATAACTAGATTGTGAATACGAGCATTAATTGAATGCTTAATTGCTTATTTGATTGGCTCATTAAGATATTGATCCCAACTCCCACCATTCTATATCAAGAACCGCGTACAGCATATTTCTTGTTTCAAGTTGAGAGTCTGAGTCCATTCATTTAATCTGCATATAAATTTACAGGTAGTAGAACCATAATCAAATATCCTTGTCACAAATTTTTTTCATGATATAACAAATAAAGCTTTTTCTCTCAATAGCTTTGCAAATCTCATTTGAGAATCGAGACACTCAATTGGGGTGGAAAAAAATAAGTAAAGAAATCCAGTCCGGCTTCTTTACTACTCTTGATTTTCCTTTACTTTCCACGTCTTTACATATGTGATCCTATATAACCTTCATCAATACCTTTTTTGTTGATTTTATACGAAATATTAAAGCTAAAAAAAAAAAAAAATCTGATATAAGTACCTGGATCCTGTGGATTTCTGTTTCCACCAGCAGACCTGGAAGGCATAGGATTATGGAGAGTACTCTGAGAATTCGACTTCATTGTAAGCATCTTCAATATCTTCTCCAGATAATCAGACTGAAATAACATTCCAATAAGTTGTCCAATAAATTAAAAAAAAGTATGCAACTATCTCTACAATGTGTCAAGTGACAAATGGCATCATGACAAAAGAAAACTAAATACCGGACTTGTGGCAATACTATAAATCTTTTCTTCGAATGTTGTAGCAATTTGCTTGAGTTCTTGCAGTCCTTCTTGGCCAGAAAAGGGATGGCGCCCTTTTAAAGTTTCCATTCTACAATTGCAACAGACCTTAAATAATCAGTATATAAATAAACGACTTCTTATTTTTCTAGCAAAAGAAGAGCATAAAACAGATCACGCTCAACAGTAGCCTCCTATCAATCCAGCTAAAGATACGGTCTTGGGCGAAAGCGATTTACACAACTTTTTTTCTATTATTTGGGAGGGAGAGCACCAAAAAGTCACACAGTAGTAAAAAAAAAAATGATACTAAAACAACAGGAACTACTAAACTAAAGCTCCAAACAAAGAGTTGGGGCAAATGGTACCTAGCCCCATTCTCATCCAAAGTTACATAAATCACTTGGCAAAAGCTACCATTCCCGTAATCCAAGTGTCGTACATGTCAGATATCCAGAAGGCAATACTCAAATCACAATAACGTTTTCTTACTTCCACAAATAAAAAGATAGAGTCAAATAAGAACAGATCTCTCAAAACACCCTTCAATCTATTTCCATGACTAAGAGATGTACATATAACATCAGAAATGCCCCTTTTTTTTGTAAATGCGGCTTTTACCAACCTACACTCCACTAAGATTCGTCGTTTTCCTTCATTTCCTCTCCTACGATAATTAGCACACAACCTAAAAAAACAGAACCTCCTCTGAAGTCTTCGCAACAGACCTTCCATCTTCCACAGGATCGACATCCTACAGTATCACAAACGAGCTTATTATATAAAGGGCAACAGAATCTTGCTATGGAAATCCGAAATCCACTCTACTCGTTACAATCCGCTTCTACCAACATCCACCGTGGAACGAATCGAGTACAACAATAGCTAACATAACAAAAATAAATAAATAAATGCACCAACTAATAACATTCCAATTCTATCAAAAAGTTCTTACACATTTATGGGAAAAACCATCTACTTTTATCATATAAGTAGACAAGCTCTCTGCAAGCTAAATTAATTGAACCTCCCTGCAAGCTCAAACTACATCGGAAATTTTCAAGTAAAAGACCTTGCCCTTTTGTGGCGGTTTTGTCAACGAACGCGTCTCGAGCAGGAGTTATATTACCTTTGTTGAGCTAGCATGCAAGGGCGTATCCAAGATTTAAAAATGGGGTAACGATTATATTATTTTTGCTAAAATTTCTATCGTTTCTACCATTTTCTACCTTTTCCTATCTAATCTAATTATATAAATTTGGGGATAGCGAGTACTACCCCTTGCTACTCATTAGCTCCGCCACTCCCAGCACGGGCCAACCAAAACTCTAATACAGCAAAATTGAATTTATTTTCCTAAATCCGGACAACAGTGACATAAAATATCAACAAATGAACAAGTAATGAGCTACAGTCACATTAATTTCCATATCATCATTTATATAGCCCTAAAAGAAAAAAAAGGCTCACAATTTATCGACGATCTGTAGGCGGTTATCAAGATGACACTGACTCCGCCAATCGCCGCCATCGGACGGCGATTGTCGTTGATCAGCTTGAGCTGGTGTCCAATTATTAGAATCCATCGCCGATCGAATATAATAATAATTTGATTTAGTTGCGATTAAGTGACAGTTAAGTAATAATATACAAATTTTTCTAGTTGTTTCGCTCGATATATACGGTATAGGATTGACAAATTCTGTCAAGATTTCTTTTAGGTCCGATTTTAACGTAACATAAGCGATATTCCAGTAGTCCAGTCCAACATATTCTACCAAAGATGCCACTTTAGGTGATTTCACCTTCGAGATTACGAACAATAACAATAACCTTATTGAGGAAGCTTCGTCCTCTATTTTTTTTAATATTACCACTCTAATGGAAGGCAGATTTTGCAAGTTTTCTTATAGGATTAGGTTTCTTTATTTTGCAAGTTTTATGTTTCTATTTAAGGACTCTTTGTTTCATTGTCATAGTTAGAGAATTATTTTTAAGTTGTGTGTTTCACAAAAGGTTTTTCATATCTAAACTTGAGTCATTCCTCCATTTTGTGAATTAATTCCCACATCTTATGGAAATTTCTAATTTCTATAGAATTTGCAATTCCTCCATTTTCCTAAAATTTGGTCAACCAAACAACCTTCCAAAATTTTAATTAATGGGGATTGTCAATTCCTACATGAGTTATTGTTAACCAAACAACCACTAACTTTCTTAAATCATGGGAATTCTAAATTCCCATGATTTTAATTGGCAACCAAACAACAACTAAATTTTTAGACCATCAACGTTGGCTACCAATGTAATTGTATGCAGTGTGTGAATGAGTAGTAGATATTTCCAGATTGCATTTCCAATAAGGCTAATTGTAATTCAAGCTCATAGTCAACTCAAGTCCAGATGTTAGAGAAGATGTTTTAAGCGTAGCTTGGCCTCGACTTGTGAGATCAAGTTCCATTTCGTAATTGAGGCCTTCTCTTTAGGATTTAAAAAAAAAAAAAAAACATTAGGACGAGAGTTTGGAATCATAAGACTCCTTTATACTTCTCAAGTTCCGAATATAAGTATATTGTGCGTCGAGTAAACATTTAAGAGTGTTGGTCCATAGTACATGGAAGTACGTAACTGTGACACTGAGCTACTTACCTTCGTGGTCAATTAAAGATGTAACATTTACTCCGGGCTCTACTGATGGAGCCTAGTAGACTGTAGGCATGGTTTATTCGTTGACAATGCCACTAGTAACTTTGTACATACATTTTATTGATGTATAATAAGCTTGAGATTCTACGGTAATAGTGTAAAGAACGTAAAGCAGAAACAGAAAAAAATCTTTGAAAGAAGGAGGCTAAAGAGAATGGCTAATTACATATAATTTGAATCAAACAACAATCAATACAGAGGATACACTCATGAAGGTGTAGATTGTAGAACTACTTCACTGTTTTACAACAACCAACAAAACCCTTTTTTTATGTACTCCTGTCTTCCTGTGTAATTTACGCTAGTATACATAGTTGAATGCTGATTCACAGCTTGCTAGGACTGAAAGAGAATCAGAGAAGGAGGAGAAGAAATCCGAACTGAAAAAGAATGATGTTATGCATGTATAAGGTACCTGAAAGTGAAATCATACTGTACCACTTCTACTAATTCTGAAACAGGCTTTTTTTCTTTTTGTTCAAGGCAGGTAAGTGCTTCTTTCCTAAGCTCATCAGGTAAGTGGATACAGACCCAATCAAGCAATAACTCTAAGTCCTTGGCGAAGTCAAGTTGATACCACTCCAAAAGCTTGGGTATTATGAACTTATCACTCTTCGAAACACCAACTGCTGCCTGTAGATACTCTCTCTTAGCTGCTTCCAACTCGCTCTCAATTTGAGATGCAGTGTACACCCGCACCTATTATTAACAAGATGATGAATTAATATGATTGAAACCATAACTTCTGTATTCAACATTACTTAAAAGGTGTCAGAGAATGAATAGATGGTCTTATTGCAATGGTTTTTCCAAAGATTATGTACCATAAGCTCTCTACAGTCTATATTGGTTAACATTATAATTTTGACAGATTGGTAAGTTTTTTCTTTAACAGTACTTATTCATGCTGAATTTTTTTACTATGGTCATAATATGTGGCATCTGAAACCAAATACTTCACAGTGTATTCCCAATATATCAATTGAAATCCTAGACGTTAAAGGAACTCACAGCAGGAGATGACCAGCTTCCGCAGGATAACGCAAACGTAACCAATGGTTCGGTTGATTCCAAACCAAACATGTTGCTTGCCTTCAGGTCATCACCTTTGGCTGCTCTTTTGCCTCCCTATTGTGATCATGGACGTGTAACAAATTCAGTGACTTATAACCCTTAAGAAGATTTATTGAACATGCACTTGGTCTTGATCGAAAGAGAACAAAAAGTCAATATCGCTTACTTGTTTCACATAAAAAGGTAATCTTAAAATAAAATGCTCGATTGTGATAGCGTTCAATGTCTGGCCTCCCACAGCTATAGTTGCCTGAAACGAAAAAAAAGATATTCATGAACATGTCAATTCTGCTTGACATGTACAGTACAACCTATCGATGTAGATTAGTATCTGGCATATAAAACTTAAGATCGTTCCTGGAGTTTTTTCTTCTAGAAGAGATCATATAGAACAGACAACTCAGCAGAAAAAAATACTAGGTAATATGTATGTGCAAACCAGTTACTGTGGAAATTGTCAAGTGTTCAAAGCAAAAGAACTGTCAGCTTGACTCTTTACAGTCACAAAACACAAACACCACAAAAGATACTTGCCACCAACAAGGGTAGTTTGCACTTTATGACAATACTATTGATCAGAACCCAAAAATATAATAACACTGTATCGGACTATTAGTATTTGGTAGCTTCCATCTTTAGGAATAAAGGTGAAACAAAGTAAAAAGGAGTGCATCAAAGCGAATTGAGAACCACCCTTGTCCTCCATACCGACTTTACATGCAAATCATTACAAGTTGTAGACCTCACCTAATTACTTTCCTATCTCCTGTTAAATGGTATTATATGTTACATTTCTTCGGTGAAATAACTAAATTGAATCTTTCAAAAAGTTGTCCCCAGAGTCATTTTATAATTATTATTCTAGATTAAAGAACATCATTATATAGTTTTTGGTTAACTTGGAAGTTATTGTATATAAATTTACAAACTAGTGGTGCTTCGTGATAACATTAGAGGCTGAGAGTAGGTTAAAAACAAAACAGGGGTTCAGTCTGTGAGAATGTCATAGTAAAGCAACTAGCAGAGTTTTAATATCTTCCAAAAAAAAAAAAAGAGTTAATATCTTAATAGAAATGACACCCTTTTTGGGACTTCCATGAAGATAAATAGTGACATTCATTTAAGCTTGTGGCAGTGCACACAATGGAACTTTTGCGAAAGCGTGGGGTATAATGATAAAAAGGACGCTAAGATAAAGTGACCTCTTTATTGTGCACACTAGCATGGAGGGATAATTCGTACCTCACGCATCAGTAAGACAACTTTTTCAGGACTGTCAGGAATTCCATGCTCCAGAAAAGCCTGAAAGTAGTATAATTTTATCAAAAAAGTGTTAACTCTGAGTTGGAAATTGAAAACAGTAATCAGCATTGGTTTCTTACATTCATCATGCACGAATTGTAAGTGTTTATCCAGAATGCAAGCTTGTGTTGGTGGCTAAGACCATCCAAGTTGACTCTCGCAAGCTTTCCAAGGAGGAGCCTAGATACATAATTAGGCCAAGTGAATACCAATGGAATGTGATGAATTGATCATAGTAAAAGTTCAGAATTGTCAAGCAACTTACTTTAGTTTATGAAGCAAGAATAGGGCATTTCTTTTCCGCTTCAGATCAATTGAGATAGCATCAACAATGCAGACATCCTTATAACCACCAATATCTCTGTCCTTGAATTCTGCACCAGTTCCATAAGGATCCTGGACCTCGACATCTTTCTCATCTTGACGAGAAACGAAAGACAAAGAATATGGCAATTGAGTGCCCTTGTCGTTTATTGTGCTCATCCTTGTAAAAATGCTACACAAGCATTTCAATATGTCTTCTGATATTTTGTTAGGTTCACTGTCTCCTCCTAATGCTTTGTTCACTGGCTGAAAGACAGGAGGGTTATAATGACTCAAAATAGAATCTGTTTCAAGTTCCAATGCACACTGTTAACTATGACATACCTGCTTTCTCGGAGAATGTACAGACTGCGATTGTTGACGCTTGAAGGAAGACTTCCGCACAGGTGTCTTGACTCTAGAAAGTTTCCTTTCTGAAAATTGTACAACAGAAGAAGAATGTGCCTCATTTTCTTTCCGTTTTCCATTGTCAAAAGAATTCACCGAGGAACTGGGCTCATGCGAAGCTACTTTCCGGTTCGATAGACCATTGGAATTCAACTGTGTATGATGAGAAATATTATCCATGCTTCTGTTGGAACTTCGACGTTTTTGGTTTTCTTTTCCTCTACAACTATCCAAAGACCCCGCACGATTCAGTTCATCCGATACTCCTTTCCCATTGATCAAATCACTAGTACTTTGCTCGGTTTGATCAGAAACAATGTCAGATGAAGTTGAAGCAGTTCTGCCTAATGACATTGGAGACTGATCAGACACAACGTCAGATGAGGTTGATAAAGTTCTGGCAACTGATGCTGGAGATTTCTCCGAATCAGATTGCTCATCTTTAGAACTTTGGCTCAGAATTCGTTCAAAGTACTCCATTGGATTCTCTAATTTCCTCTTTGAGCAGATAAAGACAGCTTCCTGGTACAAATTCTGCCTGTAATTCACAACTTGCTCCTCGAGCCGAACCACTTCTTCTTCCAGGACTGCAATCTCCGCAAGAAGCTCCTGTGTCTGAAATTAAAAGAATCCATTTCAATATGTATTCCCCCTTCCGAAACCCACGAAATTATGATCAATAGAGTACTAGAGATTCATATCACCAATGTAGTATCAACTACGAAGTACCAAGTAATAACGAAATACTATAAATTTGTGGGTGTCGAATTATAGATCTCATATAACAAAGAGTAGCAACTAACATTTGGAGGGAGATATGGAGGCAGACGAGGCAGGGCACCCAAAGGCCTGTTGAAGGCCCTTTGTAGAGCCCTATGGATATTCTCTTCATCTCTGAGTTTCTTCTTCAGCTTGTCAACCTACAAATTCCAATCCCAATCATGACAATGCCATATAAATGATCTCACAAATTGATATAGAGACAAAATTTAGATGGGATGTGATCAATACATCTTGCAATAAGGCCAACTTCTTTTGTCTGCTGGTTTGCCTTCCACTGATTGAAGTTTTCTCTAATACTGGTGATCTACTGAACTTATGCTCCTGTGAGTGCTGTGACAGTACCAAAATTGAAGTATTATTACAATCCAAAACATATATTCAAAAACAGAAATCCAATACATGTAAAGCATTCTCTCTGCTTTTATAAAGGTAGGAATTCTAATCCAGATTTCTTTATGATTGACAAAAGCAGCTTACTTTCTCCATCTCTAACTCAAAAGAAAAGAAATCTCTTCCCTTTTCAATCTCCATTCCATAAAGAGGCTTAAATTTTGAGAAGATCAGGTGGAATAATAATAGCTGAAACTTACAAAAAAAGTCCTTTTCTAAGCAAATTCAATAACTCATTTTCCAAACATTAGAAATGACATGAAAAACATATCATTTCAATCAAAATCAACAAAACCAACCAAGAATTTTTCAAATGACAGCTGCTGAAAGACACAGAAACAGAAGAAAAACGCAGAAAAATCCTTCAAAAAATTATTTTTAAAATGTATAATATAAGGAGTGGATGGATGATACTTACATTATCACGACTGAGAGGATATTTCCTAGTCTGCTGAGACGTGCGTGCTCTAGTGTTCATCTCTGTCACTTCATGGACAGCATACACCCCAGCACATATAAGCTATAGTTTAATAAACCAACATCAAACATAACACAATCTTTAGTCAGTCAAAGAAACAAAACATGTGGAGTGCAAATAAACTATGCATGAAATATAGGGAATGACTGAGCTAGCTAGTGGCCATTATTATAACCAATAACACAATGTTCTTAATACGTATTATAAAGTGATTAGTACCGTTTTACCAGAGCGGGAAGCACTTCGAAGTTTTGAAATATGTAGTAGAATCCAAGAAGAAGCAGGATCAGAGAAATGCCTGGATTTTGCTGAACACGCTGTAATATATATGTGTACAGTTTACTGCATTGAAGAAAGATTACAAACTACTCCAAATAATTATAGTAAAGACAATGCCAAGTCAGTCACAAATGTTATTTTAGCCAAACAAGTGTAACACGTATGGATTCTAGAAAAGAGTGATACAAAGCTTGGGTTTTGAGTGTTTGAGCTTAAACGGTGTTCAATGTTTGGAGTTTTTAATGCAACATGCATTATATTTATAGCTATGGTGAATCATAAAGTCAATATTCTAAACTGGTATGTAAATTTTATCTTTTCTATTTTACCCTTACACACAAGTAAAATCCAGATACAAAGTTACTCGATGTTAGAGGGGTTATGGGTAGTTACTCCATTTTAGTGGGTGATGGGTAGTTATTCCATATACTTGTGCATAATGGGCAGTGTCACCCATTAACAAAACACAAGTTCATTCCTAGTTTGTCTTTATTTATTTTTTTTACTCTAATTACCAAATTTTCGTAATATTCTAGCTAGGTGGACCAAAACATAATTATTATTTTCAATACATTTTAAATTAATTAATACATATTATCATATTTTCTTTTTGTATATAGTTTACACAATTACACGTGAGCAAAGGATTGCGTCCTTAATTTGGTATATTTATTTATATTTAAGCAACATGAGTTAGTGAGCATCTATTTTGTCACTTTTTTTTTATAGATAACCACACTCTCGAATTATGTAAACATTATAATTAAGTTGGAATCTCGTATTTCATTTTATGGTGTTAAAATTTCAGAATATAACTATAAATAAAAAAATACTCCGTGTGTAAAAATATACTCACTCAATGAGTCAATGCATTGTACTTATGTTAAGTTACATTCTACTTACTAGTTAGTTGTAGCCCCACAAAGATTGTTCCTTTACATATGGAAAAGTTGAATCTTAATGCACATGAATAAATGAACGTGGTGTATGGAAGGAGAATGAAAGGGGAAAGGTATGATCTGGCGGTGAAGGGGATGAAAGTGGCATGGCATAGCCATTGTCGTTGTCGTTTGTTGGAATTTGGATTTGCTGATGCTTAAAATAAATAATGAGCAAAGCTGAACTTTCTAAAGCAGTGAAAAAAGGTAGGGAGATCAAAGCATATGAGTGGGTGGTGCTGTGTTGCCAACCTTCTCCCATCATGAATGAACTTGCATGTGCCTCGTTAACATTTCACATTAACAAAATGTCGATGGATCGAAAAAGTTATCACAGTTGACAGTACTAGACTACTAGTAAGTAGTAACAAATTTTCTTTAATTAAGCGCCAATGTATAACGTCTTTTTAGTTTATGATTAATTACTTGTTCATTTTTCACTTTATAGGCTCGTTATTTGGATTCCAAGTTAAAGGTAAAAGGTAATAGAATGGAAATAAAGGGAGCATAAAATATGAATGGGTGAAGGTGGTAATGAATAATGATGGTGGAGACAGGATAAAAGGAGAAGGGTAAGAGGATAACATGCATGTGTCCTTACTCCTAAGATTAGAGCAAATTTCACTTAAATGATCTCACTTTGTACATACAGTGATTTACTAAACCATGTGCTCTGTTATCTAACTAAAAATGTTGTTAATTACTTTGTCATAATTTTATTCAGGAACATTGTTTGCACCAACCAAAGATTTTTCATTTTTTCTAAAGGATAATGATAACCTCATTTTCAATCTAGCAATGATTACAAGCAGATAATTTATAGAGTTCCAAATTGCCGTAGTTCTTAACATGATCATGAGACATGCTACAGTAACGTGCACTTATTGCTGGACACACATCATTTAAAAAGTGAAAGTGCTTGCAAATGAAGCAAAACTCCCATCAATGGTTGGCCTAGAGAGATTCTCATCAACAACGATAATTAGTGGATCATTGAAAATTAATGACCCCATTGATCAACAATTTGGTTCCCCAAGTAATAAATCTGACATACTTCGGACAAAATATAAAAGGGTCATTAATTTTCAATAGTGAGTGATCCTCACATATTTGGTTCCTATATACATGTTTGGCCTGGTATTCCTGAAAATTGGTTAGTGAAACGCGTTTTATTCTGAAAGGCCATCAAGATCAAAGTCTGCTTGATTGATGCTAGAATATACCATGAACAACATGTATTGTTATATGTTCTTCTCACCAAACAGGCAAGTTCATAACATAATGCTTTGCTTGGTTGCCTCAGCCCACACCCGGGAAAAAAATATATGTGCAAATTAAATTGTGCTATTAGGAAGTAGTCTTGTCTTGCTAGAAGCATGGAGGTTTTGTTACTACAATAAAAATGCCATTGCCCGTGGTGAACGTAGTGCTACGAGGTGTGTATGGATAAGGTAGCATAGAATAATGAATGTTATTTTAATTTAAAAATGTTGGTAAAAGAATCTAAATTATGGTAGGAAGAGCAGAAAACGTAGAAAATTGGTAAAAGGAATAGAAATATGGTTAAGCAAGATAGAAAATTATACTATAGTAAGGCCTTATTCTCCTCGGCTGAATATTGCTGAACTGAATTGGAAGGGGCTGGATGAGACTGGAAGAGGCTGAAAGAGACTGGATGGGACTGAAAGGGACTGGAAGGGGCTGGAAAGAACTGAAAGGGGCTGGAACAATGTTTAATGTTTAATTAAACATATAAATTATATCATTAATCAATATTCATATAACTTTTATTGTCATCATTTTTATTTATAAAGAACTTATTAGTTATAGTAACATTTAATTTTTATAAAATATTAAATAATGATTAATAATATTATCATGATTAACCAATAATAATAGAAAAAAATTATTATTTGTTTTAATTGAACG
>CAAKMY010034996.1:0-14330 GCA_901111285.1 Corrigiola litoralis | reverse complement strand
ATAGGTTTAGGAAACCTACAAAAAATGAGTTATTGAAAGAGCTAGTTTAATTTGAACTTAAATCTATACCCAATCACTAATTGAGTACAAAAAAGAAATTCACTTTTTCCTAACATTGTAATAAACATAACTACTCTGAACCAAAAAATGACTAATTTAAGATCGTATAATTTCAAGTTAAAATTACATTGTCTCATTTCATATATTCAGCTAACTTTATTAACAAAAAAAAAAAATAGATTTCTCATAATAAGAAACACTAATTATCTAAAGTAGACGTGCCTATTATTGGGCTTAATATGTCATTATTGTCCTTAAAATGGTCACTTGTCATTAAAACGACAATAAAGTGACCTTTCTTAAGCCACACAAAAACCACTTTAAGCCCGTTTAATTTTAACATAACATCAAACGGTCTCATAAATGACTAACCGGAAAAAAAGGTTAAATTTAAACCTCCAAGTAGACATGTTCATTGGGGCGGGTTTGGGCCGGGCCGGGTCAAATCCAAACAGGCCGGGCCGGGTCTTGAAAAAAGTATTGTAGGTCGGTGGCGGGTCATGAGTTTTCCATACCAATTTGTCATTTTTTTCATTACTTTTGACCCGCCATGATCCGCCCCGTCCCTTTAGAGGCCTGAACCGTCAACGCAAATTGCGGGTCATGACCCGCTTTATACGGGCCGGGTCACGGGCCATTAGCAGGGACCCGCCCCATTGCACAGGTGTACCTCCAAGAAGCACTATTATCCCAAAATTTGCACAGTATGGGCTATAGTAAACCCAATTCACATATCACCACTAGGCTTCTCACATGAACAACACAACACAAATACACCATTAATGGACCAGCCCATATATTTGTGTCAAAAATAAACACCTTCATTTATTTTTGTGTAGGGTTTTTGGTAAGCCAGGGTTCAACATTTATACTCCTCATTCCACTCCATCGCCTGTTTTCTTCTTCCTTTGATCTCACCTTTTTTTAGAGAGTGAACCATGGTGCACTTTGCCTTTTACCGCAACTGTATGTTTTTCACTTAATAACTCTTTTTTTTTTTTTATAATGTCTGATATTTCATTTTTTATGAACATAAATTATGTTATGTGGTTTTTAGCATGCCCTTTGATTTTTCTCATCTGGGTTTTTGCTAATTAGTCTTGTCTTTCCATGATTAGTAATGTATGTGATACGATTTTTGTAAAGATTTGATCTTTATTGAATATGCAATTTTATGAGTGTAGTTGAAATGTACAGACCATTTTGAGGGATAAATTTGGATATTGAGCTATGTTGGTTTATGATATGTGTTACTATGATTTATGGGTTTTGTATGTGTGTGTAAAGATATGAGCTTTAATTGTTGGGCCATCATTATATGTAGTGGTATGTTGAATTAGTTAAAGAATGTTGCATAATGGATCATTTTGAGGGGTCATTTTTGTTATTGAATTTTATCATTGGTGGGTTTTTGAGTTTTATATGTAAAGATATGAGCTTTAATTGATTTGGCTCTTTGATAGGATGTATAATTGAATTGGCACAAAGTTGCTGATAAGAATCGAACCCCCAACCTCAAGATTGGGATAAGAGAGCTTTAATCATTTGAGCAAGTTGTTTTCTTGAGAATTGGTGATACTTATGGAGTAGTATGTTTTGCTAGCTTCTTAAGTTCTTGGTGTTTAAAGTGGATCATTTTGAAAGGTTGTGTGATGATTTTGGTTTTATAGATGAACAAGAGACTTATATGATGTGAGATTTGTTGGTCTAGTTGTTGTTGGATGATATGGATTAATTGTTGATTAATGCTTGAAAATGTATGATGGGTAGATGGGAAGACATTTAAGAAGCCTCGCCGTCCGTATGAGAAGGAAAGGTTGGACGCTGAGTTGAAGCTTGTAGGAGAGTACGGGCTTCGTAACAAGAGGGAGTTGTGGAGGGTTCAGTATGTGTTGAGCCGTATCCGTAATGCAGCTCGTCATCTTCTCACCCTTGATGAGAAGAATCCCCGTCGTATCTTTGAGGGTGAGGCTTTGCTGCGAAGGATGAACCGTCATGGACTGTTGGATGAGGGTCAGAACAAGCTCGATTATGTCTTGGCTCTTACAGTGGAGAGCTTTCTTGAGCGTCGGCTTCAGACCCAGGTTTTTAAGTCTGGAATGGCCAAGTCTATTCACCATGCTCGTGTCCTCATCAAGCAAAAGCACATCAGGTAAATGCAAAGCTAGGGTTATTAGTTTCTGTTTTTCATTTTCTTGTTTTATACCTTCAGTTTAGCATTCACCTTGTAGTAGCATAATCATTCATGTGCTACTATTACTGCAGTATCTTAATTGGTTGGTTTACTTCAATCTATTGTTCTATATGACTCCCTTTGTTTGACTTTCCTCTTTGTTGATGATATGGTCTTAATATGTAAGCGTTGATGTTGCTTTGTGTGAGTCATCTAGTCGTCTAGATGCTATAAAACTTTCTCTGACGATATCGGGGATCACTTGTTGGTTGGTTGGGGGGGGGGGGGGGAGTTACTCTGTTATAGGCATATAGTTTATTAATCTGGCACTATATTGCGGCGTCACAGAATTCGCTAGGTACCCCGTTGAGTTCCAAATTAATTCTTTCAAATGCGTTTGATGTTCAAATTCGCTAGACTTATAATTCAGTATGCTGATGGTCCCAATTCGCCTAATTTAGTTCTTCAAAAATTATCATAAGATCCAAGATTTCATAAAATTATAACGAGTCCCAAAATATTTTGCAATGTGTTGTGTTAAACTATTTTCTTATTGAGCTTGGAATTTCACTTTTTTATCTAGTATTTTGTTAATAGGCAAAGAATTATGAACTTATGTCATGTTTTAAGTTTTGCTGTGAATGTAGATTTTAGTTTGCTTTATTTGGCATATGTCGTTTTGTTTCATCCTTCTAAGAGTTCAAGGCTTCAAGCTATTCGCCTTGGGTCAAAAGGGGTTGAAATTCCACTAAAACAAGCGTGTAAGGAATCAAAATATTGTCGAACACTTACTTGGTGAACTGCATTCACCTAGGAGTAGCGAATTCTGTTTGCGATTCATATAGCGAAATGAAGCTTACTCCAAAAGTCCAAAGTATGCGACACTGTTATATTATGCATGTTGGTTATTGTTTTCTGGTTTCTCAGTACCCTTAATTGAGACATCTTATGCTATGATTTTAGATACATATCTTAACGCGTTTTACCAGTGTCTCTGTGACCAATTCCAATACTCATTTCATTTTACTCTATTGTCTTTGCTGCAACTGCACAGGGTTGGAAGGCAGGTGGTGAACGTCCCATCATTCATGGTCAGGGTTGATTCACAGAAACACATCGACTTCTCTCTCACAAGTCCGTTTGGAGGTGGTCGTCCCGGAAGAGTGAAGAGAAAGAACACGAAGGCTGCTGCCAAGAAGGCTTCTGGTGGAGATGGAGACGAGGAAGATGAAGAGTGAGCATTTAACAAACAGAAGCATGCTGTAGTTTGCAACCTAAAACCTCTCTTGGAGAATATGAAAGTTCTGTTGCTTGGATTTTGTTTTCTCCTGGTTATGAATTTCAGGTTAATAGATGTTTGCTGTCAGTTTTGACACTGGTGATCCAAATATGCGATCGCATACCTCTCTATTCTAGAATTTATGTTATGAACGTTATGATCAGTTGAAGGACGCAGTTCTCTTTTCTTTCCAAAGCACGTTGTAGTTGCGTAATTTCATAGTCTGATGAGAAATAGGTGGCAAATTGAAGTGTTGGCTTCTTCAAAAAGTCTCATTCATCTTCTCTGATGTGTAACTTATGAGCTGTGACTCTTGTGAGTTTGTGATCGACATGTAGAACATCAAGCTGCATGGTGTGATTACCGAGTCTTCTGTACGGTTCCTTTCAGTCTGAGGGTACTCCCTTCTATGCTGCTAAACTACGGCTGGAACACAATGTATGTAGCTTTTTTTGCGCAGTGGGATTTGGGGTGGGAGTGTAGCTTCATTTTAGTCCTTAGTAACTACTCTACATTTGGGGATGATGGATTCGTTCAAAATCAAACTTTCATAGAGCAATGATAATCGACAAACTCAAATTGAGTTATTAGAGTGTGACGTTTTCATCGCGTAAATATTTGACCAATAAGAACCAATACTTGTAAATTCAATAAATTTAATTTAAGTTTTTAACTAAGTTGTACACTCCATCAGGTTATCCCAAATTAGAGTCCCCTTGACTTTTATTCTTTTTGTACTATATTGGAGCAGCTAATGTCGTGTGAGGAGGACTCAATTTCCGATCATTTTGCTAACCTTGCTCCTCATAACCCCCCGATCATTACCTCGTCTTAATTAAAAATAAAAATTTCTATTCATAACTGCAGCTGTGCATTGACATTTGACCAACCGACACAAGTTTACTCGTACATTTCCTTGACGAAACAATCACAATTCACAAACCTGTGAATAATCAACATTCCACCACTTCTACACAAAACCACATTATGAATTCCTTAAACATTTACAAATACTATGGCCAAGTAACCAACCTAGAAGCTCAACAAGACATGAAAAAACCCAACCCAAGAAAAAAACCCATCATTTTCATCACCCTTCTTACCCTCACAATAACCTCACTAATCTGTTTACTAATCTACCACACCCAAACAGAATACCAAGACCACCCCGAGTCAGCAACTCGGTCCATCCAACTCGTTTGCAACGTGACTCAGTACCCCGACTCGTGCTTCACCTCTCTCTCCTCCCTCAACACCAAACCCAACCCCGACCCAGAATTCCTCTTCTCCCTCTCTCTCCTCTCCGCCATCTCCGAGCTCGAGTCCTTCACTGAGTCACTGAGTCGCCGAGTCACCGAGTCGCCGACTCACCGAGTTGCCGACTCACATACTTCCACTGAGTCACTGAGTCACCGAGTCGGGAACTCGGTCCGCGTTGAGGGATTGTGTCACCCTGGTTAACGACGCCATCGATAGGGTGAACCAATCAGCTGTGGCTGCGGGTGGACACGTGGCGTCGTTAGAGGGGGTCAGGATTAGCGATGTTAAGACGTGGATTAGTGCGGCGTTGACTAGTCAAGAAACGTGTTTGGATGGGTTGGAAGAGATGGGGAGATCAACGGTTGTGGGTGAAGTCAAGGGTGAGGTGTATGTAACTAAGGTGTGCCTGAGTAATAGCTTGGCTATTCTTGCTAATATCCATGTGCTTGTAAAGAAGTTTCACGTGTCTTATTTAGGAGGGAATGAGAGGAAATGATGGTGGTGTGGTTAATGTAATTGTGGATTAGTAGTAGTTTGGTCTTGTATTGTGACTTTGTAGTCTTGAATGATAAATCCATATTTGCACTTTTTATACAAATATTTGGGTCAATTGTTTGAGCTATCAATAGAACTAAGTTTTTACAAATAAAATTGTTCTTTCTCTTTATTTCAAAAATGGTTTTAAGACAAGAAAAAAAATATATAAAGTACATCTACGTGAGGAGCAATGTTGGTACAATAGTTAGGAGTTCAACCTAACTGATGGTAATCTCGTGTTCGAATTCTTATATCCCACTTACCTCGTAATGTTAACAGCCACAATATACCAAACGAAAAGTACACTGAATGTACAAAAGTACTATATCCTACGACTAGGTAGCTTACATATGCTTTGAATATGTGAAAGGAATTTAGACAAAACGGAATTCAAATCAAACGTAAACAATTTAATGGAACTAGGAAGTAGTGACAAAGTTTGTCAATTTCGTTTTAACAACTATGATAAGAGGAATGTTTTTACTCAGTGTTAGTTTCATCAAATGTAACAAAATATAATAAAAAAAATCACCTAAATGTTTGAATTTACCTTTATTGACGCCACTCCCTTAGGTAAGTTATGCCAAATGACTCGTTATTTATAATAAGAAGGAAAATTTATATTTTGCATAATAGGATAAAGTTACATTTTGAATCCCCACACTTGGAAACATACCCGAGCGACAAATTTAAGATGAGTTCACGAATACATTCAGAAAGAGGGAAGGAAAAGTAGTTTAATAGTTACAACAAATTTATAGCGTTGAAAGTAAAAGGATCCTCACTGTTGAAATTATTTGATGATAACTATCCATTATTTTGTACAAAGTTAACTAATCAATGATACAAAAATTAATGTCTATTATCTAGTGATTTATGTTGGGTATTGCCGTATTGGGTATTTGGGTCTAACTTCTCACCTTCTCATGACATGACCAAAATGCAGCTTTAAGTCCATGATAAGTGAAACAGTGACTTTCCCGTCACTCCATATGATGCGAAGTTACTAATGATGTTTTTTTTATTGGAAAATTTCACTTAATTACATGATAAGTTTTTTAATGATTTTTTCTTCTTCTAAATTTTACATAATTACTATCTTGAAAAAGTTATCATAATTATTCAAAACATTTTATTTGGTTTCTTGGGAGAATCCCCGCCGGTAGTAGAGATAGTATCCTTTGGAATACTCAAGGCGATGAGTAACCCCTCCCAAGTTTGGTTGCTTTGTTCACAGGAGTCAGGTTTTAAACCTTTATCACTCGTTTAAAGGAGGAGAGTCCTTACCACTAACACTAACCAACTTTGGTTTTCAAAATATATTTGTCATGTCAGCACAATAACATATAGGAGTAACGGAGTTACAACTGCGGGTATGTATGTAATTCTTTCATATTTTGAAACACCCAAGGTGAAATATATGCAAATTTTGAGTATCTAAGTTTAAGGATCTGTTCCCTACACCGTTTTCTTCTGATAGTTTTTATTACTAATCTTATTTTTACTTAATTTTTTTGATCTTATCTGAAGTTTACTCTAAAGTTTACTGGAAGGGGTTGGAAGGGACTGAAAGAGGCAATGTTTTTTACACTCTCCCATTTGATTTTTACACTCCTCATGTGAGAGGAGTAGATTACTGCAAAGGAATATGTGCTCTCACATGGAAGGGGTGAGTGAGAGTGTAAAAATAAAAATGGAGAGTGTAAAAATCAGTTTTCGACTAAAAGAGATTGAAAGGGGCTGAAATTCATATCTTTTCATCCGCGAAGAACAGGGCCTTAGCCTTTCTTAATTTTCATGAACTTTGTTAAACTTTTGGAATCTTTATTAACTTTTTTTTTTTTATTTATTTATTAGAAAGATAACATGCCTAATTAGTAATTACACAAAACCTTATTCTCCAAATAAGGAATATGCCCTTGTAGTGTTTCACTATAGCAAAACCCTAGACAACTCCCCTATAACACTACTGTACCCCAACTCAACAAAACCCCTTTTTTTGCCTCTCTTCCAAAGTCCACAACAAACAAAGTTCTCTTCTTCAGATCTCACCTTTGCAACCATGGCTCTGGTAAACTACCCTTTTACCCTTTCTCTCTTTTGCATGTTTTTTTGGCACCACATTTTGGATCTGTGATGAACAATTTTGTTGTTTTAAGTGCTTTTGATGTAACTTTTAGCATTTTCTTGTAGTTTTTGTCTTTTTAATATGTGGGTCAATGCTAGTTTGTGTGTTTATAGGGTAAAGGTTGAATCTTTATTCATTTGTGTCTGTTTCCATGATGTTTTTTTTAAGTGTTTTTGATCTAATTTTTAGTATTTTCCTTTAGTTTTGTCTTTTTAAATCGTGGGTCAATGCTAGTTTGTGTGTTTATAGTGTAAAGGTTGATTCTTTATTCATTTATGTCTTGTTTCTATGTTGAGGGATTTTTTTTTGTTTTAAGTGTTTTTGATGTAATTTTTTGCATTTTCGTGTTGTTTTTGTGTTATTAATATGTGGGTCAATGCTAGTTTATGTGTTTATAGTGTAAAGGTTAAATCTTTGTTAATTTATGTGTTGTTTCTATGATGTTTGGAGTTGAGGGGATTTTGTTGTTTTTAAGTGTTTTTGATGTGATTTTTAGCTTTTTCCTGTAGTTTTTGTGTTATTAATACGTGGGTCAATGCTAGTTTATGTGATGAGAGTGTAAAGGTTGGATCTTTATTCGTGTATGTGGTGTTTCTATGATGTTGGGAGTTGAGGGCAGTTTGGTGACCATTAAAGTCGATGTTGAAGCTAGTTATATAATTGTATGGTATATAAATCATGGGTTTTTGTAGGTTAGTGCTAATTTTTTTGTTATTAATGTTAATGTTAGTGTTTTTTCTCTAAGGATTATGTGATGTGGAAGAGTAGGTTGATGTTGATATTAGACAATCTTTTTTATGAATGTTACTGTCGAAATTATTGGTTTTTGTTGGTTGATTGATGACAATATTTGTTAGTAGGGGTAATGTTGAGTTTTTCTTCATGAATATGTAATGTTGTTGATGTTTGAAATTGATGTTAGTTGCACAAGGAAGGAATGTGCTGTTAGGTGCATTGATGGTTTGAATAGTGGATTTAGGTGTTTTTTTTTTATATTATGCGTTTGGAATATGTGTGTGGTTTGGATCATGCTTGCATACGATGCGATTCGGAGGAAGAAATGTGGTGAAAATCTTCTACTTTGGAAAGTATTCTGGGAAAATTGTGGAGTGTGATATATAAGTCAGCTTGGGGTTCAATGCTCCTTTTATGCATAATTGTAGTTTAAATATGAGTTGGGCCAACTTACTAGTTTGTAGCATCGTGATTTTGATTAGATAAAACTAGATGTGATGATGCGTGAGTCTTCGCATTCTCTGGCCGATATTTTTTTGAGTGATTCAGGTTTGGTGTCGCTTTATCAATACTTTTAATTGAGTAAGTTGGATGTCAAAACTTGCCATATTCCGACAGTAATTGCTTCCTGATATGCAATGATTATGGTGGTGTCTTGCTCAATTTTGCATTGGGATAGTTTCCAACTTCTGAATGGAGATTTTGTCGTACTTAATATATTGCTGTTGTCCTTTTCATGTTGATTTACATGGTTTGAGTAGTCTCCTGTTCGTATTTAGTTGTTGTTTTTTGTTAAATTTAAGCAAAGTAATACGAATTAGCAGCTGATTGGAAGTTTGATCTAGTGGATGTATATAGTAGTCACTATTTGTATGCTAATTATCTATTATCGTTTCAGGTGCTGCATACAGGGAGCCCTAACAAGAATGCCTTCAAGGCTCTCATTGCTGCAGAGTACAGTGGTGTGAAAGTTGAAGTGGTGAAGAACTTCGAGATGGGAGTGACCAACAAATCCCCTGAGTTTCTCAAAATGAACCCTTTGGGAAAGGTAGCCTTTGGTGTAACATGTTGAGATTTTCATTTATAGCTGGTTTTCCCATCCAAATGTTTTACGAGAAACTCTTTTTTTCAGGTGCCTGTGCTGGAAACTTCTGAAGGTCCTATCTTTGAGAGCAATGCCATAGCAAGATATGGTGAGTTCCTGCTGCCTTTTTGGTCTGATTTTTTTGGTGTGGTTATTGTTTCTTACGAATTCTCTGTCTTGCAGTTGCTAGGTTAAAGGATGATAACACTCTTTATGGATCTTCCCTGTTTGAAAAGGTATGGGTTGCTGAATGTCTTGTTTATGGTTACTTGAATGCAATCACGATGCTTGGTTAACATGGTTTGCTGAGTTTTACTTCTTTGATAAAATGTTTCTCTACGTTTGCTTCTTTTAGGCGCACGTAGAGCAATGGATTGATTTTGCATCCATGGAGATTGATGCCAATATTGCACGCTGGTTCTATCCTAGGATTGGTTATGCTGTACATCTTCCTCCAGTGAGTTGAAACTTTGCTTGTCCTTTACTTCGATCTGTTAGATTGCTCTCAAGGTTCACTAAGGGTTGTCATCTTGTTACATTGTAGGCGGAGGAAGCTGCCATTTCTGGACTGAAGAGGGCTCTCGAAGCCTTGAACAAACATCTTGCTTCCAACACTTATCTGGTTGGACATGGTGTTACATTGGCTGATATCATTATGACCTGTAACTTATACTATGGGTTTCAAAAGGTCATGACTAAGAGCTTTACCTCTGAATTCCCTCATGTTGAGAGATACATCTGGACTATGGTCAATCAGCCAAATTTCAAGAAGGTCCTGGGTGAGGTGAAACAAACAGAGTCGGTTCCTCCTGTTGCAAAGAAACCTACCCAGCCTGCTGCTAAGCCAAAGGCTAAGGAAGAACCAAAGAAGGAGGCAAAGAAAGAACCAGCCAAGCCTAAAGAAGCAGCACCTGCAGAAGAGGAAGAGGCACCCAAGCCAAAGGCAAAAAATGCCCTTGATCTTCTTCCTCCTAGTACGATGATATTGGATGAATGGAAAAGGCTTTATTCCAACACAAAAACCAATTTCCGTGAAGTTGCAGTCGGAGGTATTTTCCTTCTTTTCCTGTTTGCTTATCTCTAGTTGGCTTCAGTCAGAGCTCTTGTTTTCTATTTTTGTTCCCTTTTCACTTTTGTTCCTGTTGCAAAGAAACCTACACAGCTTGGCATCTTGCTTCTTTTATTGTTGCCGACTCTCTGTTTGGTGCTTGTTTTGTTTATCAGACACATTGCCTAAAACAATTGGTGTGTTAGCTATTGCATCCGTCTCATGCTCCCAGCTTGTGCTGTCATCAGCTCTGATTGTAATATTCTTTATATTGTGCTGTGATGCTTAGAACCTTGCGTATTAGAAAAATGTGTCTAGTATATCCACTAGAAAATACTCCGTAAGAAACACTAGATTTGTGGTCCAATCGGCGGTCTTGGCCTAATATGCTGGATGCGTCAGCGAGTGGCAGCATAGTTAACAAAGGTGCTGCCTGGCACAGTAGTTCCACTGCAGACTACTTCTTGAGGTTTCTAATCTCTTGGTTTTGAGCTGTTCTGCTCGAGTTCTGTAGTGTGTTAATCTTGTTCCTACTATTCGTTTTTATGCTTGTAGGTTACCTAACATTTCAGTTACAGTGTAGAGAAACAGATTGCTGGATTGGAAAGATTGGCTTACAAACTGTTTTTAAAATCTTCCATGCTCAACGAGCTTGTTGCACAAAAGAAACTGTTTTTGGTTGATTACATTCTTTTTTCCTTCTTGATGAGATGTATCATATATGTGTTGCACGAGACACCCATGTGTCCAAATTTCAATACTTGAACATTTTGGTCCAAAGTGACTGTCTGGCTTTTTGAATTCATGTATGAGATTGCTAGTATTTTGATTGGATCATTAAATTGTGGATGATGCTCTGGTTTCTCCCAAGTGGTGTTGTATGCACTGTTGTCTTATTTGTATCTGCGTATTGCAGGATTCTGGAAGATGTATGACCCAGAGGGCTACTCTCTGTGGTTCTGTGACTACAAATACAATGATGAGAACACGGTTTCCTTTGTGACGATGAACAAGGTTGGTGGTTTCTTGCAGAGGATGGATCTGGCCCGTAAGTATGCTTTTGGAAAGATGTTGGTGATTGGCTCAGAACCTCCATTCAAGGTCAAGGGATTGTGGCTCTTCCGTGGAACAGAGATTCCTCAGTTTGTGCTTGATGAGTGCTACGACATGGAGCTCTATGAGTGGACTAAGGTGGACATTAATGACGAAGCTCAAAAGGAGCGTGTCTGCCAGATGATCGAGGACCACGAGCCTTTTGAGGGTGAGCCTCTGCTGGATGCAAAGTGTTTTAAGTGATTCAGTGCAGTGCTTTGCTGTGTCTGGAATACCCCAGGTTTTTTTCTATCTGGTTCTGTTTTGAGTTGCAGGAAGAATCTAGTTTAGTGACAACATCTACTGATTTCAGTTACGTCCGTAAATTTTGATATGACGAAACTTTGTTCCATTCTGTGTGGTTTTGCGGGAAATTATATTGATGCAATTTTAAGAGCTCTTTTTCTAAAATATATATTGTATTCTATAACAACGCTGCAAGTTATCTTTGCATGCTAGGAATCACTTAGCCCAGACAACTATATACTCGTAATAAACCTTTGAATGAAGATAACGATCTGAATTCCTCTTTGCTCACTTTCTTGTCCCTCATTTTCCTTTCTTTCTCTTTTTTTCTTTTTTCTTTTTTGGCCTGAGATATGCGACCACATCCCATTCGTTTTAGCATTCGTAGAGCTTTTTACGTTCTTATCGAATACCACAATTTACCACTTTCTTGATCCCTTTCCCCATAGCCCATATGAAACCTTCCAGCACAGTCTACACTACATAAAGACATAATCATCAGTCTACACCAGCTATCAAACCTTTCCCATGTCTACTCTTCTTCTGAGCCCAGTCGCAATAATGGTAGGACATGAAGGATTGGGAACTGCAATGAAGATTACTCCAAGCACCTGAGACACCTCTGCTCCGTTGGAGTGCCTTAAAACGGATTTGGAGGTGATTCTTTTTAAGGCAGTCTGGCTCCTTTCTAACCGAATAATCCACAGGAGGTCACGAAGTAGAGGCACCCTCCTTATTCTCCCTATTTATCTTGTTGATTGATGTCAGTATAGTTAAAATAAAATTGGTTACAATTATTATATATGTACTAGGTTAGACCCCGTGCCTCTGTTTAGAAATTTTTTATAAACTAATTAAAAAAAATGTCACTTTAAGTTTTATATGAATTATGTGTTGTTCATGTTCTTTCATTGTCAACATGTTCAATAGTCACCTATTATAAATTATATATATTCTATCACTTATAGTTTGTATAAGTTACTTGTGTATTGTAGATAATTAATAATCTTGTTATTATAGAAGTAAGAGAAATGAATAAGATATATGACCTTCTTTGATTTCTATGTAAATATGAGTATTCTTTTTTAATGATCTTCCGTGTGTATTTCACCATTGTGTTAATAAATTTTTTCCTATAGTCCACCCATTCGAATGGAAAAATATGAAAAATTAGGTGAATAAGATGGAACAGTATTTCCAATATAGGACATAATGTACAAATTAAAAAGGCTAATATCATAAATTGCATTAATATGTTACATACAGTAAAAACTCTAAATTAATACTGTCGGGACCGGTAAAATTTATTAATTTATAGAGTTTATAAATTATAGAATTTTAGTGTGTTCGGTAAAATATATTTTAACTAAACCATTTGTTTAAATTTTTATTTTGGAGGCAATATGATAAGTTTATATAACTGAGAATGTTCAAGGTCTTGATTTATTTTCAATCATAATGATTTGAGGAACATATATTACTAGTCCCTAAGTCGGGAACTCTAATTAAAGAAGATTTATCAATCACTCATACAAGCTTACTCTCAATCGGATGTCATAAGGAATTTTTGTTTTCAAAATTATAGACATTTTTAGATGAATTCCAACTAGATTTGAGTTTTATAGGAAAATAGACAATTATAGAATCATATTTCATTAAATTGTAATTATTATTTTTTCAATTTTCTAATAAATAAAAATTTATGAATTTTTTGGGACCAAAAGTTATAAAAGGGTTTCCCAAAAAATTATTATCTTATTATCTTATCGATTTTCGCTGTTTTTACAACTGGCCCAAGTCAGGACTTGACATATTTATAATTTTAGGGAGTTTATTAATTTATCGAGTATTAATTTATAGAGTTTCTACTGTAGTATTTTTTTCTATCTTGTAAAGTCAACATTAGGATTAAAAAATATTAGTTTTGTTGTTTAAATGAATATAAATTAGTATTTGTCTAAATTGTTATAGTTAGTCAAACAAAAAAAAAAAAGTAAAAAAAAAAATACCAATTGTTTTTTTACACAAAAAAAAGCTTTGACACATTTAACGAAGAATGAAAAAATAACAATTAGTTCAATTGGCAAGAGACATCCTAGAAACATATAATGCAGAATGGAAAAAGAAAATTGCCAAAAAGAACCTTTGACGTAGCCAAAATCATTGGTTTTAACCATTATGCACATGCTCGAATCGAGCGCTAAACACACCGTTAAACTATCAAAAAGGAGGAATGACATTGCTACATGTTTCAATTATGCTCCAATAAACCCTATGAATATGCTTGGTAAATTTCAGGATTTTCTCGGAAAATAAACAATCGACCCAAAAAGACGGTTTTAGTGGACAATAATCCACTACAAAACCTCGTTTCAGCCCCGAAATAGAATCGGAAAAAAATTGGCAGAAGGCATCCTAGACACATATAATGAAAAATAGAATAAGAAAATTGCATAAAAGTAGCTTTTGCGTAGCCCAAATCTTCGGTTTGGACCATTATGCAAATGCTCGAATCGAGCGCTAAACACACCATTAACCCATCAAGAAGTAGGAATGACGTTGTAACATGCGTCAATTATGTTCTAATACACCCTATGAATATGCTTGGTAAATTTCAGGATTTTCTCAGTAAAATAAAAATTTGACCAAAATAGCCGGTTTTTGTACACTATTACCCACTAAAAAACC
>CAAKMY010034993.1:0-14441 GCA_901111285.1 Corrigiola litoralis | reverse complement strand
TATATATATATATATATATATAGTTCATCAATGAATTGGTAGGCTACTAATATTGCTTTCTCTTGGTTTATTTTCATCCATTGTCTGTTCAGCCATGGGGTTTTCCAGAAAGAGAATGAAAATAGGGGAGAAATTAGAAGTGGTAATGGGAAATTAGAAGCGCTGTGTAGGACAACGGTGAAGGAGTAGGTGCGCTGTGGTGATGGCTATTGTGCGTGGGGAGGCGGTTATATGGGATGGAGGTTATGATGATGGTAGATGGTGAAGGTGGGCTTGATTGCCAATGGTCCTGTGGGGGAGGTGCTGCTTAAAATGGTGTCATGTGAGAAGTTAAGACATGCTTTTTATGGATTGATGGTTAATGGTGTTAATTGGAGATCAGGATTATGGGGGGTCACAACATGGCAATAGGTTCTTATTTTATAAAGCTTATCTGGTTAAATTCTTATTAAATTAATATCAGAAGGGCAGAAGTCAGATTTAAATTTCAGTTTTGGGTACATGTTGGCAAATGCAAAAGCTTAGGTTACCAACTAGAATTTCCCAACAAGTATGGTTTCTTAAAAAGCATCTGATTTTGTAAGCATGTCAAAGGAATGCTCTTTGAATAACCTCATATACTCTACCTCACCGGGCCTTGACATATAATGATATAAACATGCTAACACTATATATAGAAGCAAGCTAATAAGTAAATGCGTTGTTGATTTTATTTATTTTTTAAACGAATGGTGGACTCTAAACTCTAAAGATAGACTTACTAAGAGCATAATTGGTCTCGGTAATCTGTCAGTCCCAATTTTGTAACTGGGGTTAGCACAACTAGAGGACTTTGACATCCTTGAGGTTCGATTTGTTATCTTCTAGGGGATTTCTTATGAGGACTGAGATGAATAGAGGATCATTGTCCAGCTCCTAAATAATGACTTATTTGAAGTACTTTGCCCCAGACCAGAGGATGATTGAGTGTACAGTCTCTGTTCAAACCCCACATTACATTTCATGTCAAATTGAATGCCTTGCTCTTCTGTGTTATCAAATAAGGCGGCTGCCGGCTGGTTAACTTTTCTAGAGTAAGAAAATGAATGTAAAGCCATGTTTCCTACTGATTCTTCTTCTAATTTTGACTGCATAAAATAAAACTGAGAGGTTCAGCCTGAGACAAGTTGCCTGTTGTTGCAGGTTTCGTTGGGCATGTTTTCAACTGAAGGTGGAGATTTCTCATCAAGTGGCTTTTGCAATAGGCATGCTTCATCATCAGAGGACTCTGAGAAGAAGTATTTGGCACATCATCCTTCACCAATATGCTTTGAGAAACATTACAGGGCTTTCATGATAGCTTCACTTCCTCAGTTGCAGGTTCTCGATAATTTGCCTATAGAAAACACTGTCAGGGAAAAGGCTAAACATATATATTTGAAATGCTTTGAGTACTTACCATACAGAACAAGGCACAAAGAAAGTCTTGTCAGTATCTTAAGTAGGCGTGAAGTCAATAGTACCCACACTTGCGTTCAAAAACACAAGCCATCTGGTCATCGTGCAAAGTCTGCTCTTTATCATTCTAGATCACTTGGTGCTGCTAAAGTGGGTTCTTCTGCATGGCCTCTTGTATGTCCACTTTCAACTTCAGGCTATGTTTTTGGAGATGAAATTCGAAGCTTCCGTCCAAGGCAATTCGAGTATCATCCATCTGACTCAGGCTTGATGGCCTTTGGAACCCTTGATGGTGAAGTAGTTGTTGTAAACCATGAAAATGCAAAGATCTTTGGTTATGTGCCATCGCTAGGTGCAATGAACAGTGTCTTAGGCCTTTGTTGGCTCAAACAGTACCCCTTCAAGGTATGCAGTCTCAACCTAGAATACGCCAGTTTATTTGCTAATATCTTAACCATCTTTAATTTTCATTGTTTATCTTAATTTTGGCTTAGGCAAATTTGACAAAAACTATCTGTAAGTTTACCCAGTACTGAAATTACTACCTTATGTTCAATTTCTTAAAAGTTACTACCTTAACGTTAACATTTTTTCTACTTCTACCTCCTAAACCCATTTCCGGCAAAAAAAAAGTGAACTAACCGATTTACTCTTAAGAATTTCCCTCTAAAAAGAAAGGATCCCAACTACCTTCCCCACCCTTTGAGGCTTGAATGCCCAAATCCATTTCTTCACGCTGAAAACACAATAGCCCCACCCTCATCACCAATATTAGACTCTGTCTTTGTCTCTCTCATCCTCCATCATTTTCCCTTTCACTAAACACAGAAAGCTTATCACCTTTTTTACTAAATGCAAAATAATGAAGGCAAAAATTTGGTTTTGTCTGCTACAAAACCACAAGATCGCACGGCAGCCAAACAACAAAGCCTTCAACGCTTATATTTGTCGCCCTGAAAACTGCAATTTTTAGGCCTGCCACTTTCTCTTCCTTCCTTGCCTGAAGCTTCATCTCTTGGCACTCTAACCAATAAGCAAATACAGAATGAATTAAGCTTAAGGTGTTGCGGATTCCCAGTACCACCCCTCACCATCTTAACCAACATTCACACACAACGAAACAAAGGAACAGCAGGTTGACATCAAGTCAAAGAGTAGCATGCGCAACAGGAAAGTTCCCACAGTAACTTCTGCTTTTTCTTATTATGCTTCTTAATACTTAAGACCATATCACTACCCTTCTTCTGGTGCTCTCTTGATTGTGAATGCAAGCCTTAACCTTCAACACCACACTCAACTTTACAAATGCGTCAGCGAGACATAATGCTTCCTGCCTCAATTTTATCCTGGACAATCATCTAGTACCAAGATAACTATCACATCCAAAAATTGAAAATCGTACTATGAAGACTTACTGGGTAAATCCCCCAATTTTATAGCCATCCCTGTAACCAGACTCTCCTAGCAGGGGATGTCCTGGCTTATCACTCCCAACTCCCAAGAGATTGGGATGAGAGCAATAGAATAGAAGAGAAAAGAGGGGTGAGCGAAATAAGTTGTCCCCCTCGATCCAAAATGATGACAGAAATGAGATATGAGAGCAGTAAAGTAGAAGAGAATGATGGATGAAGGGATATGAGAGAACAATCGATCAGAGGAGAAAGCTCTGCCAAAAAAAAAGGAGTAGAAGAGAATATATAGATGGGATGAAGAGAAATGAGAGCTGTAGAAAGGATTTCATGGGGGGGGGGGGGGGGGTATTTAGGAATTGGAGGGAAAATAATAGAAATCTCCGGATTATTTCCATGTTTTGGCCATATTATTCCTTTTTTGGCCGGAAATGGGTTTAGGTAGTAGAAGTAAAAAACATGTTGACTTTAAGGTAGTAACGTTCAAGAAATTTTATATAAGGTAGTAGTTCGAAAATGGGTTAACTTGTAGGTAGATTTTGTCAAATTGTTTTTTGGATTAATTTGTTGTCACTTACTTCATGGTGCCTCTGTTCACTGCCACAAACCTTGCTCTTTTTAGAGTTCATTAATTACATTACTTTGAAAAGTAAAATTCCTATCGTGAAATGGATGTGCTGTGTCACATGGACGGGACTTTATGGTATTTAGTTGCCCTTTCTTCAGTTGCATGACAGATATACACCTGACTAAGAGATGCACTTGCATAGTGCCTATTAATTTGGACTGAAGACGTTTGCCTGTCCTTTATGTGTGTATGTATCACTGTTCTGTATATAGTTCACCGTTCAGGGTATACTAGAAACATCAGATAATCCGGACAAAATCCAATTGCTTAACTCTTCTAGATTTCCTCTAATGGTAGTTTTCAAGAATGTGGTTATGCTCATAAATTTTTGCATGCAAACTTTCCAGGCGTATGTATAAGAATGCTAAATCCTTGAAGCAGAGATAATCAGCTAATTTTTAGCCCAAGTTACTACTAATAAATTATGGGTTTGCTCTCATGGGTTGAAAATATGTCTAAGTGGAATTCAATACAATAGCCAAGCATTCTTTTTCAATTTTTTTTTTCTTTGGAGTCTTCACTATGACAGGAGGTTGTTATAGATGTTTATCAGTGTTTGTGTCCTGGTTCTTCGATGGATGTTCTTCAAATAAATTATGTAGGATATTGGAGGGGTAAGAGAGGAATCTGGAAGTCTGCATTCAGATTGAACGGACTTTTTGCTTATTTTAGGGGTTTTCCAGTCCTTTGAGTATATCTGGCGACATGTAGTAAATCTTGCTTGAGTTGCTTCTACATGGGTGAAAACTATGCTTTCATTGAAGGGCATTTTGGTAATTAAACGAACTGAGCCCTTTTGTAATTTCGTAGGTAAGGTATTCCTTACTCTCCAATGCATCTATAGTTCTTATTTCGTTTCCATCAATGAAAAAGAGAACTTGATGTATTTTGAGCCATTCAAGGTGTTATCATTGCTCAAGTCCTGAACTCTTATCGTCAAATTTTAACTGGCAGTGAACTTTTCAGAAATATCTTGGCTGTATGTTTACTGCTTCTAAAGTGTAATCTTTAGAAGCTGCATGGGTATGCTTTGGCTGTTTATAATCCTGTATTTCGTTGATGAGTTTCAGTCCTAAGTACTTGTTAAAACAAATACAGAACGTTCTTAACATACACCTTAGTGCTCTTTCTAGCTGCTGGCTGTCTGAATGTTTTAAGATAAAATGACGACCTCTATTCAGTTGCTGGGTTAAATTAATTGCTACTCGATAGTGCTTCAATACTGAACGCTAGAGTGCCCTTATTTAAGCTATAGACTCTTTTCTGGTGCTAAAATCTATATTCTTGCAAAATTCTGTTTTTTCCGTAACTTGGTTTCTATTTTGTTCCTTGTCAGCTTATTGCTGGATCTGATAATGGTTCATTGAGGTTGTACGACATCCAACATTGGCAATCGGCAGCTACAGGAAGAAGTTTCAGTGCTAATGATTTCGCCTTCGATGACTTTGATCAGCTAACTTCTGTTCATGTCAATGCAACTGACGATTTATTTATTACGAGTGGATATTCAAAAAATGTTGCCCTGTACGACATCAGCACTGGAAAACGTTTGAATGTGTTCACCAATATGCATGAACAACATATTAATGTTGTCAAATTCTCAAATCATTCTCCATCTACTTTTGCTACTTCATCATTTGATAAAGATGTCAAAATGTGGGATCTAAGGCAAGGCCCGCATCAGCCTTGCTTCAAAGCTTCAAGCAGACAAGGAAATGTGATGGTCTGCTTTTCTCCTGATGATCTTTATCTTCTTGTATCAGCTGTTGACAATGAGGTAAGACAGATGATTTTGCAGTATCCTCGTATGTCACATTTCCTAGCCAAGTTGCCGCAACTTCTTTTATTAGCTTTTCCTTATTCTTTCTTTCTTTTTGCCCGCCATATGTATATGTGACTTTCTTTTCTTGTTTGTACATTGAGTTTGATCATCCAGTTTCTTGGTGTTCTGCATTTTCAATGATCTATATTTCTTCCGAAATGTTTCATGAATAACTTTTCATGACCTTTTTTGTCACTATGTTGCCTGTTCTAGTTGATTGGTTTTGTTCCCCCCCCCCCCCCCCCATTATGTGTAGTATGGAACTTGTTTTTCCTACCCGGACGAGGTGCAAACTTGAATCCCTGTATCGCTAATCCTGAATTCTTGGAGCCAAATGTAATTTAGCTTAGGCATTTCCTTCTATAATAAAATCCTCAAATTGATAACTTGCATGTCCAGGTTAAGCAGCTTTCATCAGTTGATGGGAGGCTCCTGTTGGATTTTGAGATAGCGTCCACAGGAAGTTCTCAGAACTATACTCGTTCATATTACATGAATGGAAGGGATTATATAATTAGTGGGAGCTGCGATGAGAATGTAGTTCGCATTTGCTGTGCCCAAACTGGAAGGAGAGTACGTGATATTTCTCTGGAGGTATACCTGTTTTCCCCTATCTCTCTCTCCCTTCTCCTTTCCTTTTAGGTTTTGAGATTGGGGATGACCATGGTAGGTGGTGGGGGGTGCGGGAGGCACTTACAAGTCGAAGTAAATTAGCCTGTATAGTTTTTGAATGGCCGAGGAGACTCCCCACTTGTTGGGGTTTTTTGTTTGTTTGAGATGGAATCTGTTTCGAAACATATATGCAATCATGTGATGCTGCAACCTATCAATTAGCGACTCAAATGCAATCAGTTGTTGTATCATTGTTTCTAAATACAAGTGCTATGATAATTGTGGTGGGACAGAGATATCTAAAATTCTTAATTGTTTTGGCATAGTCATGTTCAAATGTGAAGCTTGACGGGCATGAGTTGTAAATCATAATTATGTAATAATTCCCATCAAATGTCTAGAGTTTTGGTGTTTGCAGCTAGGCTAGCAACAGCCACTACCTTACTTGACTATTAATAACTTTCACATTGACAGAAGGGTTATAATTATATAGCTTTTGCTTTTCCCAGTAAGGTAGAGTAAACAATGACTAGTTAATTTTTGAAGGAATGGGATTTCATCTCTTCTATTGATGCTCTGCTTTCCAGTTGCTATCTTACCTCTGTTATACATGTGATAGTGCTCCCAACATTTCCATATCTAGTAACTTTTGGATGTGTTCAAAGGCCAAAGTACCCTCACTGCTTCTGTCGACCAATGTCCCCACCCCACCTTTACCTCCTTTCCGCCACCTCCTGTCCAGACGCCCCTTCCCCAAAATACCCCCATGACTCACCATAGAAACAACCTTACTTGACTATTAATAATTTTCACATTGACCGAAGGGTTATAATTATATAGCTTGTGCTTTTCCCAGTAAGGCAGAGTAAGCAATGACTAGTTAATTTTTGAAGGAATGGGATTTCATCTCTTCTATTGATGCTCTGCTTTCCAGTTGCTATCTTACCTCTGTTATACATGTGATAGTGCTCCCAACATTCCCATATCTAGTAACTTTTGGATGTGTTCAAAGGCCAAAGTACCCTCACTGCTTCTGTCGACCAATGTCCCACCCCACCTTCACCTCCTTTCCGCCACCTCCTGGCCAGACGCCCCTTCCCCAAAATACCCCCATGACTCACCATAGAAACAACCCCATCACCACTAATCCAATTAATCCACCATCACGGCCGCCCACTAACATCCAATGTAATGTTGTCCTTAACCCCCAACAAGAACCCCTACGACCACCTACCCAACAGAACCATCCCCCCCTTTTTATCTCCCAAATCTTTTAGTTGTGGTATGATAGGGGTGTCATGAAGTCAGGGTCGAGAGGTGGATAATTATGGTCATAGTCATGGTTGTGGTCGTGGTCATGGTAGTGGTCCTGGTCATGGTGGGTTGATAGCTGTTTTGATGATCATTTGGTGGTCTTAGGTGTTGGTAATGGTGCTGAGGTCGTCATGTTGCCGGGATGGTCATGGTGGTGGCACTGTGGGGTCGGGATTGTTGGTTGTGTGTTTGGTGGCAGGTAGAGGCAAGGTGCTGCAAGATTTGGGGAAATGATGGCAATGACTGTGGATTGGTAAGGAGGGAGTAAGGTTGGGTGGCAGTGACTGAGGGTTGGGTTTTTAAGGGGATGCATCCCACTTTCTTTATTTACCTTGGTCTTTGGTCCAAAAGTAATGTAGAGAATCTAATGAGACATAGGGAGTATAAGGTAAGGAACTTAAATTACATAGGGAGCATTAGGTATGAAAAATTCTCGGTCAACACCCTTCTAAATGTCTCTACTGAAGCAGTTTGTTGAGAAAAGGAAAATTTGAAATTGTCTATTAGTACTTTAGTAGCCATAGTGTGGCCTGCTGATGACAGATTTGTATTGTTATTTCCTTGCAGGGTAAACGTTCAGGTGCTTCAATGTTTGTGCAGTCTTTGAGAGGTGATCCTTTTAGAGTAAGTATGCTTTCTACTAGTTAGTCTATGTATACTTTTTGTTTAAACTCTTAAGATATTTTTCAGTTTGTGCATAGATGCTGGATTAAAGACAATGAGCTGGATATTAATATCTGGTTATTGTGAGGTTTTGGCCTTTTTCTTCATTGTCCTATTTTTTCAATTTGGTGTTTTTCTTTCACAATTTTTCTTCCACCATTTCCAACGTTGTGTGTTACTTCTACGAAGAGTATTTTTGATGCTTCTGAGCTTGGTGTATTTTATTTCCTGGTGAAGCACTATTGCTCCTCCTCCTCCTCCTCCTCCTCCTCCTCCTCATGATAACCAGTCCTAGAAAAGGAGTACTGAACCATTAACAACTGACACACTGCACCAATATAGTGGGGATTAGCGAAGATCCTTTTGTGCTCTCTCGAAAGTGTCTCAATGGAGAAGGAGATCTAAAATTTATGAGCACTTGGGTAATTGGAATCAGCTTTATCTTTTATGGCATTCATATGAATTCATATTGCTTTGGGTAAGCTAGTGAGCGAGAGTGAGATACAGAAAGTGGACTGGGTGGCTGAGCAATTCTTATATCATAGACCTAAGTCCATGATACATCATGTTCTCCAGGGCTAATTTAGTAAATGTGGAATTTGTTTTTGAAAACAAATTCCAACGTCCATCCCCTTTCTGACTCCTCCCTCCCCTCAATATGATCAACCAACCACCACTCTTCCTCTTTCCTCCCGCTCCGGCACCTAGGCCACCACATGACGGCAGCGGCGATCGACAACAACGGGGACGACGTCTTTCCCCGCATTCTTTTCACTCACCCTCTATTCACCCCCAACCACCACTGCTCCTCTCTCCTCCATTCTGGCGCCCCAACGACGATGATGACGGCAGCGATAAGATGACGACAATATTTGATCTCAATTCCATTCATAAATAAAGTTGTTGTGGTAGTTAAATTGAGAATTTTTTTATTTCATTTAGATGTTACATGAATATATACATCTATTTTATGAATATACTAGTACTTTTGA
This sequence comes from Corrigiola litoralis, assembly GCA_901111285.1. Classification (NCBI taxonomy): domain Eukaryota; kingdom Viridiplantae; phylum Streptophyta; class Magnoliopsida; order Caryophyllales; family Caryophyllaceae; genus Corrigiola; species Corrigiola litoralis. Next base: position 5,564 of record CAAKMY010034993.1, on the reverse strand, counting down.
TGAATATATATATTTAGTACGAAGTATATGAATTTGACGAATATTTACCTATGAATGTTGAATATGGTTTTTGAGAAATATCACAGGAAAATTGATTAAGATAAACGTACGAACATGTACATAATAGGGTTTTTAATGATTATAATGCTACTATTTATGAATATCATCGTAGTCCACAGTACATCTTGGACGCAGTGAGTGAGTGAGGGAGCTACATAGATGTGATCCGTCCATGCTGGACATTGGGTTATTAGGTGAGATGGATCAGTTGGTTGAATGAACTGAGCTTATTGTAATGTTTGTCACATTGGGTGATATTGCTAAAGTTTTGTATAAGCAAACAGGTTTATCCATCTGCATTTCTGTGTGTTTTTCCATTGAGTCACATTTTCTTTTGTGTTATTCATCAGGATTTTAATATGGGCATTTTAGCAGCCTATATGCGTCCAAGCTCTAAGTCTGAAATCATCAAGGTATTTAAACCCTGCTTTTTCTCCGTTTTATTATCATCTAGAATTCTAGATATCCAGAAGATCTGCAAAAATGTTGTATTTTTTGTAGGTGAATCTTCTAACATCAAGTGATTGCAGCTTGGATGTGTCAGATGATGAGACATATATCCCATCTTTTAGTATGGGAGGCTGATGTATGTACCTCCTCTGATTCATGCTATTTGTTGTCATATCTTAATTGAATATTTGTGCAGCTTACTAATTTAAGTCTTTCCTTTTATGCTGCAAGTTGTTATCTCAAATGTTAGAACTTGTGATAGAAGGTTTCTATATTTGTGCTTCTGTTACAGCTCTCAGCATGTACATTCTAGTTTAATTCTGTGAAGAACTCTACTAACAGCACATAACCATGTTGATCAAGTACAGCTCCACTGATGGTAAAAACCTTCTGTTATTTGAAAAACAAAAAACTGTATTGCATGTTTTATGATATCTGACTAGTTGTCTTAATGTATGAGGATTAAACGCTTTGCAGGTTAAATAAACTAAATGTAGGGCTTTGACCGCATATTTTAGGACGCTCTAAATGAAAGATTGGGGATGAAGGACCGAATTTGACAGGTTTCTGATGCATATTACCATATGCAGATTGTTGAACTCATGAGGCAGACATCTATACTACTATCCTTAACGATATTTTTCTGTGCTTTGCAACTCCCCTATTTTTTGCAAGAAACTTCCTGGGGGTGCGTGTTGGGGGGGGGGGGTCGGAGATGGATTGGGACGACCCAGATCACTGGAGAGAATAGGTATCTGCGGACGTGTTAGGATTCTCTCCATTTGTTTTTAGTACTGGATGACATCCATGAAGGAGGAGTGTATTTAGGTCAAAATAAGAGATGAGATCTAGACATTTATTTTCAGAAATTGAGAGGTGGCAAACATATAAATTAGGCAATGGAAGATCCATTTCTTTCAGGGAATGGAGATAATCCTCACTCTCTGCGGACACTATCAGTAAGTTTTGTTCTGTTTTCTTGGTTTTACTAGTAACTTTACTGTCAGGCACTCATAACACCATTGCTGTGTGTTTCACTTTGGAAACTCCTGCTACGATGCTATATGGTGGATTGGTGGTGATGTTGTCTTTTTATTCTTTTTTTGTTGTTGTTCGTGATGGTGGTAGCTGGCAAGTTACTGTGAACTACTAAATTCTCCTGCCCATGCATTTGGTCCAGTTGAAGGCTTAGAGATGTCATGATCCATATTCCTAAGTCGGAAGTTTGATGCTATATAAGTGTTCCATGGTTTTGAAGTGACTCATTTGCATATGTATGGAGCGTGTCCCATCAACTTTTCACAGCGTCCACTCTTTTCATCTTAGGAATATTGTATTTCATGTGATACTTACCAGTACCATAACCCATGCCCATGTCCAAAGAATTTCATTTTCTTTTAGTCCTTTTCCTGCGAACTTTTTGGATACTGCTATTGGGGTCATTTTTTAGGGATTAATGACAGGCACCATTGTCATGTGAGGCCATATTTGTTTGTCAGAGAAAGATAAATGGGCTTCAACTATCTCAACCACAGTGCAGTTTATTCCGGGTTTCCCTGGTAATTGTGACAGGAAACTACAAAGAAAAGTTATTGTTGTAATATATTCATTTGGCAAGAACTCAAGAAGGTACTCGTAAACATATGTAGTAGAACATCGGGGCTTGCCCTTCTTTAGTACCAAAAAAAAAAAAAAAAAAAAACCATATGTAGTAGAAAAACAAAGCTCTCCCATCTCTTTACTTGTTCTATGTTATTTGAAAGCTCCTTATAGGCCAAATCAAGCTATAGATTTATGTGCCTTTATTGGCCAGCATGTCTTCGTCTACTTATCTCTTATAAGACTTTTTGTTTTTGTTTTTTTCTAACAATATTTGTACGTATAAGTAACAATATTTACAAAGCTTCTCGAAATGGCTTTTCATCTATTGATATTGTGTGTGACATTTTGACCATGTGATTCATGTTATCTTTTATAAACTCTTAACTTTTTCTTTGTCTAGGATTGCACTGTAGTTGATGAAGAATTCTCTCTTTTCTTTTTCCTCCTCTCACTTTGACCTGAAAACACCAACCAACAAGAAAGTCCTATGACCATTTTATCTTATTTTCTGTCTAGATTTTATTTAAAGATAGAACATCTCTTTAGATACTATTAGTTAGCCCAATCTCCCACTTTATCTTTGAATGAATTGTCATTATAGGTGTCCTATCATCTTTTATCTCCTTTACTTTTTTTTTTTTTGAGGGTTATCTCCTTTACTTAATGACACTTGAAAATTAGAAATTCTCACAATACATGAAAATCATAGGCAGAAGCACAATCCATATTTCAATTTGATTTTGCATTGTGTTTTTTAGCCAACTCACTCACCTCTTGGTCATATACGATTCCTACATAATTTATGTGACAAACTAACTGTTTTATTCTTAAAAAAATTGTCTAAAAAAAAATTATGTCTTTACAGTTTAATAACGAGGATAACTATAAAAGATATGATGGTCTTTTATCAAATTATATAGGAATCGGATAAATCCAACCAAACAAATACACAAATTAAAATCATGGAAATTGTAAATATATGTATGTCAACCGCACGTGTTATGACCATTTCCGATGATCTTTATAAGAAAATTACATTCCATTAAAGTACAATTTTCTACAAGATTTGAATTCATGTATGAACCAAATAATTTCTTATTGTGAGTTTTCCTTTTAGTGGTGGTTTTTTAGTTCATACAAGATTTGAAATCATGTTGTAATTTTCCTTTCTTTAAAATCTAATTTCTTTATGGATTTCATGAGAAATGGTCATATTTGGTTGACATGCACGAATTTACATTTTCCATGATTTTATTTCCTTTATTTGATTAAGTTAAACCATACAATTCAACTTTATTTTGTTGAAAAGACCATTATATCCTTTATTGCCACTATAAGTTTGTTTGGCTATATCATCCATCAAATCTCCAGAGAATTTTTACCATTCTATGTGCACAGTGCATACAGTAATGTTCCCTTCTAGCTTGTTCATCAACTTCGTAGTTGCCTCACGAAGTTGGATGTTGGAACTCGAGCTTCATTCGCATTACACTCCACGGGGCTTCATCTTTTACCCATGCCAAATCGTTCTTTGGATCCGGTTCCACAAAATGGCCTTATCAAATCTAGAATTTGTTAGCTAATTCTTTCTTGCCTTTAAGCTTCCCCTACTACTATGCACTAAAAACGGTCCACTTTAGTCTTGCTAAACTCACATGATTACTTTACAAATAATTCAATATTTAAAATAACGCCCGCGGCATATGTACTATTACGCCAGGATTACCCCCTTGTAATCTTTGGATTCCTCGAGAAACCAAGTTCTTACCTACCTAATTGTAGAACGTACTCAAAAAGCTTGGTTAATACTATGAACTAAGAAGGTACTAGAAACAATCTCACGTGCACAAACTATGAAAGGCCAATTCCATTAGCCGTATCCTCACCGACACCTATAATTTATGTGGGTGGTCCAGTTATTTTATCAAGTTTCAGGCATTATAGACTCGCATTTCTAAGCCTAAATAATCGACCCCCAGTGTACTCCATTATAAATAGTAAGGTCACATACTCAATTACTCATGTGCGTTCACCCGACCTAAACAAAACAAAACACATTACTACATAGCTTTACTCAACTCCCCCAGCTAGCAAAACATGAATATGAAGCTCATGTTTGTGACTTTTCTTCTTATTTCCCTTATCTTGGCTTCCACAATGATGGAACCCGTGAATGGTACATCAGGTATACCATGATCTTGATTCTTCTTACTGCGATCATCAGTCCATGGTTTGCTTGAAACATCGAAATTAATGTCTTGAAAGTTAAATTTTATAACTCTGTATTATTCTGAGTGTTGTTTTCGTATGTTAGGATGCCTGAACACAAAATTATCCGTCTGTTAATCATTGTGACACTAGTGTCTTTGAAATTTTTTACTGCTTGTTTGCTCTAGGAAGATGATTGTTCCATTGACCTACCATAATTCTGTTACCTCGTTATATTAGTCATGACGTTATTGTCATATGTTTGTGCCTTCACTCTTTAGTTGGATTCATTTTGAACATGCTATTTACAAGCGTATTCTGGTTCTGGAAAGAAAACATTACTCTCGTTGAAAGTTCACTTTTGATTTCACAGGAAGTTGAAGTTACATCCATTAACCCTTAAAATGACATTCATATTAACAGAAGAATGCCAATGTTACTATGTTAGTGGTATTAAGCTGTGGTCTATTTGTGTAAATGCGTAATATTATGATATCCATACAAGTATACAACTGTCGGTTATGTTATTCAATCATTGGCAGTGTGGCACAGAACTAATATGTGTTTGTCTTCATGACTTTCTTGTTTTCTGATTATTTTTTTTAATTTTTTTGCCCTCTGTGAATCTAAGTATAGCAATGTGTTCGAGCAAGTGTAAGGCAAGATGCTCAAAAGCAGGAGTTAAGGATAGATGCTTGAAGTACTGCAACTTATGCTGTTTGAAATGCAAGTGCGTTCCTTCCGGTACCTATGGCAACAAGCACCAGTGCCCTTGCTACAGGGACATGAGGACGAACAAGGGCAAGCCTAAGTGCCCTTAACTTCACCTCCTGAGTTCGGTATAGGAGGTTAAGCGAGTGCTTCCTGTAAAATCAAAAGAAATGGCACGTCTACTCGAGTCAATCTAATAAGTACTTGTGCAAATGCTTCGGCAACGAAATCTGGTGCCCAATTTGTTTTGAGCACTATTGCGGATAATTTTGTGTCTTTTGAGCTTGCGTGGCTATGTATTGATCTATATTTTTTTAGTCTTCAATAATATGTTGCTTCATCAAAGAAAATTCGATAGGTTTTCATATATCAACAAATAAACTCTTTTTGAGCTGTTACTTTTTTTCGGCATCCATCACCACAAATTACAAGACATATGTCGATTACGCCTAACATAAAAGGTCATATTATGCACTTTACACACATCATTTTTACTTAATTTAACGAGGAGAGTTGTTATTGATCGCCCTTAG
>CAAKMY010034990.1:0-17943 GCA_901111285.1 Corrigiola litoralis | reverse complement strand
CCACCACCGCGACAACCCCCCACCCCACGCGACACCGGCAACAACAAATCGTTCCGGCAACGGTTTTTTTTTTTTCGTCCGGGTTGTTACTAAAGAGTAAACGGTGTCCCACATGGTGCGTCTCCGGCAACAACCGTGGCGGAAACGAAGGTTAGAGGAGGCATTCGTTCGTTCCAAAAACTCAGATCTTGCAAAAACGATGCATTTTCCGAGCAAACGGAGGCCAGAATCGGACTCTGCAGCGAAAATACGGTCGGAAATGGGTGGTCTCGTTGGGAAATGACGCTGGCGGTGCCGGTCAACACCGGTAGTCGGTGGTCAATGTCGACGTCGGGGTGGCCGCTGCCATAGGGGGAGGGGAATTAGGGTTTGGAAGCCAGGAGTAGTTTGGACTTTTTAGCTACTTTAATGAAGGGTAGATGAGTCTTTTCATCTCCGTCTCACCAAAAGCTATTGGTGAGACCGTCTCATAGAAGTTTTTGTGTATTATTATTATTTTCGGATAATTCCATTTCAAGGTTTTGCTTGATTCCAATTTAGAGTTATTTTTGTTGACCTAGCAATTTGACATATAGTTTGTCCTAATGATGAAGCCTAACGACGTTGTGAATATGAGCAGAATTTGTGTTGGCTGCCGCAAATAAAAATAAGATGCGTCAGTTGTCTAGAATACAAGCAAATGTGACTGAAATGGGCATATTGTGGTCAGAATAACTATGTTGGAAAATTACCTATGTGGTCTCATGATAACAAAAACAGTTAGAAATAAACATTTTTGTGTCTAAAATATAAGAAAAAGTGTTTTAGAAATGTTTGGAATAAACTTTTGCGTGTCTAACAAAAAAAAGTGTCAAAATAAACATGTGTGGAATAGAAATTTTTGTGTCTGAAAATATTCAAAGTTGTCTAGAATCCGTGTCGCACCCAATTTTTAGGTGCGACTGCCGAATACAAAAGTATGGCTCAATATTTACTTAGGTGGTGTGTGGTTGGGTGTAATCAACGTTGTAATGTAATGAAGTATTTTTAGTCCAAAGTAGACAAAGAATGAGGAGGGGAAATGATCAACATGAAGAAAATTTAATTTAATTACATCCACTCATGTAATAATGATTATATATTTACATTGTTTTTGCTTTTCTTTGACAATTATATGAGTTGGTATTATGAGAGCAATGACCCACTTCTCCCTCCCTCTCCTAAATTTTTCCCCATTTTGGGTCAATATGGGTGATTCAATGGTGATTTTATTACACCCAACGAAACAAGCCAAAAGAGTGTATTTGGTAAGGCATTTCCAGTCACCTTATTTGAATAAGATATATTAAGGTGTGTTTGGCAAAACTGACTGAAAAGGTACCTAAAATTTGAAAGGTGTATGAAACCTGAAAAGATGACTGGATATTTTTTTCAGGTTCCCCTAATAGCTTATTATTTCAGTCACCTTAAATATATTTCAGGTTGTGTTACCAAACAACCTTAAAACTTAAGGTGACTGAAACTTTGGTCAAATAAGGTAAATTAGTCCAATACGGTGACTGAAATGACTTACCAAACACACCCTTATTTGATCAACAAGTCTTAAATTTTAAGGTCACTTGATAACGCTACGTTAAATGAATTTCAACTACTCGCAATAATAAGGTACATGTGATAGTCTGATGTCATGTGCAAAGTGAGCACAAGACTAGGGGGCCACTATAAGAAAGGCCTAATTTTCTAGCCCAATACAAAAGTCATCATAAACAAACCATTGGATAGAAACTTGAATTTCGGAGTCATATTGTTGGAAAGTATTGAGTCTAATTATGTTATGTAGCACTTTTTTTTGTTGCTTGCAAAGTTGTGGTCATCTATTGAAGAGGACCTCATTCTTAAAGTTTCACCAAACCCTTATAATGAATGAGATGACCTTGCATATCAATGGTATTACAGTTTCATGTGTGAGAAATCGATTTTTTGATATCAATGTTTACAGTTTCATGTTTGGAAAAGTTGTGTTTGGGGATAAGACTAAATGTTTTTTGTCATTTGAACAAAAAACAAGTGGAGCTGGGATGAGTTAATTGATGTGTCCAATCTTAATCAAACTTAATGATATTTTATTATCTAAACAATAATATACACTAAATAATCTAACGGATTTTGTCACATTGTTAGGCTTAGGTCATTATGTTTGGATTAAAAAAGATACATAAAACATTTGTCCAAAGGTCACTAAATTGGGATTAAGCAAAATCTTAGGACATTCATAGGAAAAGTTTCCTATGTGTAATCTTGTAGTGATGTCGAAAAAAACAGAGAATAAGCATTGCAGCCTTGAAAATTAAAAGTCCTCCAGTGATAGCCAACAAGAAGTCAAGTTTTCGTATGATAATTTGTTCCAAGGTAAAAGCACATCATGTATTCATGTTAGCATTCAATTGGTCGCAAGTACAATATTACAAACTTAGACATCAAGTGACACACAGATACACTTGTACTTGTAGTAGTACTAGACTAGCAGGAGCAATTGAATGCTAAGCTTAGCCAGATTGCCCGACATACAAGTCATGACTCTACATATAACTCTTTACATCTACATTAAAAACCAGAAAGAGTTCATAGGTACAGTCAAATAGTTCGAGCGGCCAAAATTTCCTGGCTTTCCCACCAAGGAGCAGAAATCAACCACCATAAGTCAGAACCAACCAAAATACATCATGGTAACTTGTAGGCTCACTCGTTTATGTGTATAGATTTCGATACAAGAATAATTACACTCTTGAATTAGCGTCACTCTGCCGGGAAGTAAAAAAGGTTTTGTGGTGTCACAAAAGCTCTATGGTCGTTGATGACCATTTCACCATAATACCAACCATTATCAATATCATACTGCATATAGTATGAATCAAGTAATTGCTATAGGTACCTAATTAACGTCACCAAACAACCAACCACCTAGAAGATTAGTTTGGTACTCGAAGTGATAATGGAGACCTAACTAACTTCCAAATCCTTGATCAACAGTGATATATACACTTGTAGGAGCAACCAAATTGGACTCAATTACTACACGATTATCAGACAAATTCCGCATAGCATAATTTGGGAAAGAATTCCCACTCGTACTCAAGGTGTACTGAACATGTTTAATGAGGTTTGGGAACAAAAGAATCGGATTAAAATCAGCTGTCCAGATGCTTCCGTTCCCTTGCACAGCTGCGCGTGCAACGGTAGCCTTCGTGTTCATTCCATTAACGCTGTTTCGATCAACTACAACTTGATCGACATCCCCAAAAGGTCCATCTAACTGAACAATATCAATACCTTTTCCTGACCCTGAAAATATATTGTCTACAATATTGACACCATTAGCAATACCTTTTACTGACTTCAAAGAGATGAAGGCATCTCCTAGGAAGAAATTGTTAGAAATAATGAGTTGGAAAGGATCCTCCGCAACAATGCCTGTATAATCCAAGTATGAATTTACAATGCGAGTCTGAGTTAGCCCCGGCAACTTCAGATATATACCCGTTCCACCAAAACCGAATGCTTTGTTATAACAATGTATCCCCGAAAGAAGGTTAGCTTGACCAGAGACCATGATTCCTGTTTCAGCTGAAAATATAATCACATCACTAACAACATTATCATTACCCATAAGGGTTATCCCTGTTCCACTAAAGTTCCTCTCCCCAGGATCATTTCCAGCAGTAATGTGCTGTCCAAGAAACGAACTCCGAATCAGGGTCTCGTGGCCACTTTGGACACTAATCCCCTCTGTCATAAAATGGGTAATGTAGCAATTGTCAATGCCAATCCTAAGGGAGTTGACAACAGCTATGCCACCACCTCTGTAGTTGCAGTCCAACATTAGGTCCCTAAAAGTAATGTACTCATAGTTGTAGGATGCTGAAGAAGAACTAAGCCTTTGGTCTACAGAATTAAGTTGCTCTTGATTATGAGTGGATGATGATGATGAAAGTTCAATAAGGTAGCGGTCAGTACCAAAATTATCTGATGCTCGCAGTGTTCCTCCATGTATCTGATTCAGGAAAACCATACCAAAATAGTTAATACTTACCCCATTGTATAGAAGAAAGCTGATTGGGGTGATCAAAGAAAGCCACACAGTAGCTATAAATAACAGACGTTTGTATTAAGATCAAAAGACGTTCACATACATTCAAAAGACCTACTAGACTACTACTAGTGGAATGAGCACTTATTTTCAGGTCTAGTCCCCCCTCCTCAATATCTTTGTTTACATGACAGAGCACCAATCTTTCAATTAAAAGGAAAGCTATACCAAATTCAAGGAGTTGGTATAGATTACAACTTACTCCGTATTACTTTAGCAAATAAGAAAATTTCCAAGTGAAAAACTTGCAATTTGTAAACGACACTTAAGTTTTTTACATATTTGTCATAGTATTATAACTATTTCTGTCTTCTGATACATATTGGAAATTTTCTGTATCTTCATCAATTGTAGAGTCATAAGTCACCTACTTCTGTCGATCTATCGCACCTAAATACCTAATACCTTAGCTAGAAAATACAAAAACGACAATCAAATAAAAGAGACGTGAAAGGATGTTAGGATACTAATCAAGGTTAACCAACACTACTGCCCTTTTATTGTTTTTATAGCGTCACTCATTTTCCGAACATATTCACAAGACGATCGATACATGATTCACCCACTAAAGTGATGAGAAGTTCTAATATTCCATGATCATTTTTGCTTTCACACGCAAGAGGCAATACTAAGATTAGAATTTTGATTAAATGCTTGACAATGTGACATACTAGTACAAGAATATTAGTTCGCTATTTCTCTTTGTTATGAGTCATGAAACTCTAGGAAGGGGTTCACCCCTCGTCAGTCGGTCCAAGCAGCCCTTAGACTAGAAAAGTACACTGACCCTCCACAATTTCTCTTAGGCGTGCTTATGATTTATGTCTTTATGAGCAACTAATAGTAAAATGTGTACACTAGAGCAATGTGATGTGCTAACACTTTTTCCAAACAATGTCGTATATTTTCCACAGACTATCTGACTTGAAAAATCAAACCTTAAATACCCATTAGCTACGTTTGTAAATGTTGTATTTCGGAATCAAAGATACTTTAGATTTCGTCCCGTGGTGCGAAGCCTCTCAAATGATACAACCCCAATGCCACGTCCATTCTCGAGCTTCTAAAATGGCTTCGATTATTACTAGTAGTTCGCTCCCAGTCTACCAGCATGTTCAGTCCAAAAATCGATAATTAATCTCTGTAACTTTCATGTCAAGTGCTTTTGTCGGGAGATTGGTGGGCAAAAGAATTCTAATAAACTATTGACATCGTCCAAAGAACACATATGTCGTTTACAATCTAATCTTTCCAAAAGGGACATGTGACATATCTAAGTTTTCATGGTAAAGTTGTGAATGCGTAATTGTATATTACACATATCGATGGTATTGTGGTAACATGGTTTTCTTTTCTGATGGTCTCACAAATGGTATCATTATCAGAAAAAATCAACAAGTCTAGCGTAAGTATTTTGACTCCACTATTAAGAACATTCTTTGATCCAGCATTGTTAAAGTTACGGTTAGGAAGAAACAAGTTTTATTCATTTGTTGAGAAAAGCATAATTAAGTATTGGTGGTCAAAGCTCAATCTAGATAAAACAAATTCTAATAACAAAAAAAAGAATTGGTGGTCAAGTACTCAAGTGGCCCGAATAATAAACGAGGTGATATTCGGTGCCGCTGAATGTTATAAAAGGTAGGAATTAGGATCCTACAAATATGTTTATTTTTGTGGGGGTATAGAAAGTTGGTATTAGGAATTAGGATCCTACAAATATGTTTATTTTTGTGGGGGTATAGAAAGTTGGTATTAGATGGTGCTTCGCAATTTTACTACTGACTATACTGGTTACTGATTGTTATTGTACATCGATAAAGTTAAGACCTTAATGACAAAGTCAGTAAAGGTTTGATTGCTATTGGAGCTCCTCCTAGAAGCCAAGTATATCTCATGAAACAGGACATCATGGGGTCGCTTGGCCTGGCATGCTGAATCCTTAAGTGTTGTGTATCTTGTTTTTTTTCCTCTAGGGGTGTTTTTACTCTACTTTTCTACCAAAAAATAGCTAGAGGTTTAATTGCTAAAGGTAACGCCTCAAATTATTGCAATACGGGCGCCTGTTAAAGAATCGTACAATAAAATCAGCAAGCCACCAGTTCAGAAAGACTACTAGTCTTGTCAATATTTTGCTTTATTAACATGTGATAAAGTGATGTCAATAATACACAGAATGGCTAGGACAAATACAGAAAAGAAAGCAATAAGTGAGCGTACCAAAATGTTGCCGAGTTGAGCAGTTGGGAATCGAAGAGGACGAGTAATTAAGTAAGTTCCACCATCAAGATGAATTTCCACGCCCCCAAGATTACTTATGCCATCCATCAAAAACCCATTATTGCTAACACTCTCACTAACATCTGCAAATACTCTTAGGAGTGCCTCTGTGCTATCTAGTTTACCACTTGGGTCTGCACCATATGATGTCACGTGATATGCACGTGAGCTGCTTCGTTGGCCCTGCATTTATAACCCAATTTAGTATAAAGCTGGTTTAGTATGAGACTATGATATATAGTGCTAATAGTAGCTAAAATTTTAATTATCATTATAGTTGTTGTTCTAAGCGAACTAAAAACATTATCATTATCTCAATGTCTTTCACAAGGTTCTCATAGGTGTGTACCAACATTAAATACGAAAATGTACTTATAGTGTAACAAAACTAGTTAAGTGTACGCAATCTTGTCCTTGTAATTGTACGATGGAAAGATTGTACGTTTAGGTTAGGTACGAAACTGATGTTTTGTGGAAAAAGCGAATGAAGAAATGAAGTAAATGAGAGTTAGTAATATAGTTACCGGAGGAGGATCAAAGGCTGGAGACGGAGAGATTAGTGTGGAAGGTGGAGCAGCAATTGATTCCTTAAAAGCCTGCATTTTCCTAATGTGATCAGTAACATGGTATTCATGAAGCAAACGACGTTCCGAGAATCGGCTTGAGCTAGAAACTGAATAATCTCCATGAACTTGAATAGCCATAAGATGACCCAACAACTCAATGATCATAAGAAAGTTGAGAAACAGAAGAAGTGCTCTTGTTGCCATTATGGAAGCTTTCATAAGATGCTCCTCTCTTTTTATGAGGATGTTTAATGTTCAAAGAAACTCTTAAGAGCCAGTGATCAAAAGAAGGGCATTGTTTATATTTCTTTATATAGCTTTAGTATGTTTATGAGGAGAAATTAAAGGCAGGCATGGAAAGAGAAGGGGCTAACTAAAATGAGAGAATGAAGCAAAGAAAATGGCAAGCTACTTGTTTTCCTATTAGCTCATACATAAAACACCTGAGAGTTGGTTTGGCTGGTTGTATATATGTATGTATGTTTAATATACTTTGTTTGGTTTTGTGGGCAACCTTTAAGTATGTAGGCGGATCTCTTTGCCTTCTTGCAGTAACTTCTCCTTTGTTTTTTCATGACTGGTTGGTAAGCAGTTACCAACTTTCTACTTTATGGACCAGACTCCGGGCCTATACAAATGTTTGACATTTGCACACGTATATTTACTGCACCAATGCGGTTTCATCTTCCAGGAAGTTATTACTCCAGTCTCTGGTTTTTCGCCTCTTTCCAATCATCTATCTGATCGTGAGTCGTGGCCACTACTAGGCTATTGGATCTTCTGTTAGCTAAATGGAAAATATTAGTGTTAAATTTTGCTTATACCCAATCTAGTGGCCTCTGTCTAGCAAATCCCACCTCTCGTCTAGCAAATCCCACTTAAGTGACCGCCCTCCACCTTATATAATAATGTCTGGCATATGTAGCTTAAAGTTTGATTTTGCAACACTTCTATAATGTAACGAACCATAAGATAAGAGGTTGGTCCAATATTTAGAAATTCATTTTATCTAAGGGTGTCCCAAATCTGAATCCTTATATCCCCTTTCTATGTAGAATTAGTTATATACTCCGTATTATGTTCCAAAAAAAAAATTGCAACAAACCAAACACGCCGTCCTTATATAATTTACCCACCTAGCCTCAAAAATCGATTAGAAATGATATCTCGTTGATAGGTAGAATATGCATACGGATGCCAAATTGCGTACAATCAAACGTTATATGCCACTTGTACAAGAGCCTTTTTAAAAACCAGTGGGGTGGTATTTATAATTTTCTTGTTGCAACTCCACCCTATTCACTTAGTTTTAGTACATTTTATGATAATGAAGTTTTTTTTTTTTAACACATCAAAATTTTATGTTCATCCTTTATGTTACGAACTCACGTTTTTGTTTGTATTCCGACCAAAACTTATCATTGGAGGGTGCGACCCAAATATTTTCACGCAATAGAAGATTAGAAGGTACACAGATATTCAACCTATGATACAAGTTGCTCCCTGTGTTTATTGATAACCAACGCACTGTAGCTCCTGAACACTATGTACATGATCCATGAAGAACACTTGCACTTAAAATAGGAAAACCAAAAAGGTTACAAAATAGCAAACATCCCACTTCATGAAGCAAGGACTTGTCGAGAGAAATGACACCACCGGTCATATGATGCTCGGAGATTAGGCCAATCTGAAGCGCATATCGTGAAGTCCTGCAACCAATTTCTGAGCACAACCTCTTGTTCCATAGGAGCAAGCCCTGCAACCATCTGCCCGATATTTGTCTCCACATTAAGCTTCTCGTAACTCGACAATACTGGGTACCTTAAGCCACTGCTAGCATAGCAAAACAAAGGGAGCCAAAGCACCAACAACCTGTACTGAACTTGTGTCGGAACCTTGAATTCAACTCGAGCAATGTCTTCTACAAGTGAAGCTGCATGTAATGGATAAGTAAGCTGAATATCAGAAATGGTACTGAATTACTGATAGCTGATTACGCGCATACAACGAAAATAATGTTTACATTATATGCGGCTGAAATTATAAAGAATCATTACTAGCTGTATAGCCAGTCTCCAAGACCAAGCGAATTATATACAGAAACTGTTAATTACCCTGTTCCAACCAGAAGATAAGCTTGTTTAAACTCGTCAAGAAAATCTAGCACTTCAAAAGTAAGGAATCGTCACAAGTTCATACTGTTTCAAAAGTTATTGATTGTCTTCTTTTGGTTTGCTTCAGTCATAGGTATATGTATTCCCTCCCACAACATTTGTTCTCTCCTCTTTTTTCATGTGAAGAGCAGGAGAGCTGTATATAAGATCTATTAGTTGAAAGAGTTGCATCCAACAAGAGCAGGTAAGGAACCTATGTCAGCTCCTCCCACTCTGAACAGTGAACACCATCAGAGACATGCCACTGCCCACTGTTAGTCATGAGTCAAGACTCCATGTTGACCTAGTCTCATTGTATCTTATTGTTAAGTGTGATATCTATCTAGTTGTATCTATCTATCAGTTAGTTATATGCATTCCTTTATCCTAGCTATTGTAATCCCAGAGTCATAGGATAGATCATATACCTAGTACTATTTGTATAAATACAGTTACGATCATCAATACAATTTAAGCTTTCCAATCATTCTTGAATGCTTCAATCTATTCTTCTTCCGTCTCTCTAATGATTTCAATACCCACTTAACGAATATATGGGCTACGCAACTACACTCATGATAACGGAATTTGAACCAACCGAACAAACAAGAGCTGAACACTAAGAAAGACGATTTTCAACCAAGATAGAAAAAGGACTCTGCTTATACTTGTCCTGATGGAGAGATGTGACAACGTTGAGAGTTCAGACTCTAAAAAGATTTATGTTCCAATCAAACTCGCAAGAAATTAGACTGAAGTAGAACATCCAACTATGAGATAATGAGCAGATATGCTTACCTGATAACTTGAAGAGCAATGCTTGTACCCGTGGGTTGGCATTGAGCGAAAGGGAAGCCAAGTTTGAAGCAAGGCCCCATTGCACTAAGGCCTCATCAACAGCTTTACATGCCCTAAGTTTGTCTGTTATCCACACTAGTTCTTGAGCTAGCTTCTCTGCACCCACCACATCCGTGCTCTGATCACTTCCCATGAATCCATCATCACCACAGGGTGCAGTTCTACTGAACATGTGATTCCTCTTTTGTAGTTGCCACATAGAATCCAAGGCTGGAATAAGAGCACTCCAACCACCCTTCATGTAGGCTGTAATGTAAGAGCCCAGAGGAAGCTTTCTTATCATACGCGTGGTCCATGGACCAGTTGTGTTGGCTAAATGATCTGCATGGGACATGGCAGCAGTGTTGAGGGTGTGGTATAGTAGATTGGTTGTGCTTTCAAATGCGGAAGATAGAGCCACACGATTGACATTGAGGAGCTCAAGGTGACCATCACGAGTGTTGTCGTCTAATATCCTGTCAGCCATGGCCATTGCAAATTCATATTTCCTCGATGTTGCCGGTAGCTCGTTCAGTCGCTCTAGGACCTGTCAAATAGAAATTTAGGAGCATATATGTATACCATGAGACTGCGATGACAAACTTTGCACTGTTGCGCGCACATATGTTAGATGGATAGCCAATCAAAATTAGCAAAGGTACTGGCTTACAAATTACAATGCATGATGGTATAACTACTGATGATGTTTGTAGTTTGTACTCTACATCACCGGAAATAGACCAAATCCGGCCATAAACCATAATGATAATCTAACACTAAACTGTTGATACATTGTCAATCCTGCTCTTATCAAATGATACGCCATTATATATAGCCATCCAACACAAGCTTCCTCGGACGTTCATTATCTCAGAGAATCACAGGTTTATCTTCCATCAAGTTCTTCCATTGTGTGGGAGTGACAAACACAAGTATGCAGTTTCCCTTTCTCATGGATAGTTAATTACATGCAGTCACAAATAAAGTATTATATCTTGGGATGACTACTAAGCTTGTTACGGAGTAGTTGTTACTCATCCATTTTGTATAACTCACTTAAACCCATTATGTTTTTCGATCAAATTTATAGAGCTCAACTACAAAGTTTTTAAACATACAACTTATATGAGATTTTGAAAAGTTGTAGATCAAGAAAATGTATATGAAAGTCTTATCAGGCAACTTTTACAGTAAATTCTGAAAATTACATAGTAGTAGTACTGTAAAAGAAGCACATTTTTGCAAGTCAAGTGACATAGGCTTGAATGCTTGATGGTTTTATCAATATGATCGAGAAAAAAGTAATGGCCAATTAAAATTATTAAGTTTTGACTCATAAGAGCTGAATAAATTCCTCTTTCCGAATAAAAGGAAGTACACTTTATTTTTTGTGCAAACATATACAAAAAGAAGGTTAACGAATCCATTCGTCGATCTATTCTTATGCTCGAGTTGATGTCACATTTACAATTAGATGACAATAAAAATATGATACTAGATTTTTTTTATTGAATCAGGATTTTGGAATTTACTCGTTATCTACACAAGTCCAATTTCAGAAAATTGTGGTGGCAGAGCACAGGCAGCACAGCGCAGCTTCTGGTAGGCAAAGCAGTAGTAGCGCAGTGCATCTGAGATGTGTGTGTGACTATGCTGTCTTCAAGCCATGTGTAAAAAATCACACACATTAAAGCAGAGAAGAATAGAAGATAACGTTTATTTGCCACGTTACACAGTTGCACTGCCACGTGATCTTGTGACAGTTTACAAACCGAACTTTTCTACTGTTTAGCCTGTTAATCTGTTATCCAATATATCCAGTTATCCACATCAATGGGAGTTAATTTTGTCCATTTGCTGCCTATTTCTAGAAATGAGTTTTCTTCACTATTCCATTTCCTCAACCGACCCTGATAGCCTATAACCATCAGTCTTTGGTATTGCTATGATTTTGTGAAGAAGCTTACACCGTTACACGTCCAACCTCATACTCCGTATTTTATTGTCGAATTGTAGGAGGTGTACTATTATGCTGGACCCCTATTCTTACTCGCTTACATGAATTCAATTGCACACAACAAGGCATGATGCTAATTACATTGGGAGTTGGCAACTTGGTGTACCACATAATTAAGCTACAATAGTTGCCAAATCAAGCACTATAACTTACTACAAACTCATAAAATAGAGAGTGCTACGAGCCTACGAGTGATATTAAGTTTCATAGTGAATCTTACAGCTTTTCTACCTCTTGAAAAGTTGAAATACGAACACTAAACATTTACTACTATACAGATAAAGAACTGACGTACACAAATGTCATAATTAATTAAGTAATAAGCAACTAAGTTATTGTCCCCCAAGCTAACTAAGCATGAAAATTAGGTGAGACTTTTGACATTACACATTGCACAAAGTCGCAAATAAGAATGGAACTACAAGTTAATCGCGAATAATTAAGAATCAAACCCCGGAAAATCCTGCATGTTGCGATTAAAAGATGAGAATCATCTCTATACAACTATACAAGTAGTAGTAACTTAGGAAATATTTACTTACATGGCAAAGCGCTCTACCAAGAGCTTCGATAGACTGCCCACTTTGAACAATATCACCACTATCCATGACAAAACCATCATGAGAAACCAACTCCATATTCTGCACAGGAGCTAAGTATGAATTCGACGACGACGAAGGTATCAATGCAAGGGAAGCAGAAGACGATGATCCAACGGCTGAGGAGCCTATATCAACACCCTCGGAGTGCTGCTTCTGAGGAGGATCAGACGGTGGAGAATGAAGAAGGTAGGGTGTAGACGAAGGAATTAAAGAAGGGAAGTGATCAGTGACGAAACGAAGCACCCACATAGAGAACCAAGTGAAGAGCAAGGACAAGAACCTGAAATGATCCTTAATCTTCCACTTCTTAAAACTAGTGGTTATGCTAGCATTAAGGTTAGTATATGCTGTTGAGGCAAAAGATGGTGAAGAGAAGTTCATAGTGAAGTTGTTGGATGCAACTGACATGAGCATCTTTGAGGCCATGTTCACGGTTGACATGAAGAGGGAGCTTAGTAAGTTTGTGGGTTGCTTTCTTTGTAGCATCATCTTGGTGGAGAAATAGTTGTTGTAGCCTAAACTTCCATGGTTTTGGTATGCCATGTCTATGATCTCTTAAGGGTGTTCCTAGCTCGTAGTGTTATGTAAAAATGTTGTGTGTGTCCAAGTTGAACTTCAAGACGGTCTATCAAAAATGATGTCCTAAGGTGTTGGGTTTGGTTTAGGCCTTATGGGGTGGGTTATTTGACATTTGAAGGCTTTATAGTAGTTTCTGGCCCTGTTGGCTTGTATTCTATGATGAAAAACTAAACCCTTTTTAGTTTTTTTCTTTTACGATAAGTAAGGAGGACACTTACCAGGCCGGACAACTTTGGTTGATCCGGTATAAACGGTCGGACTGTTGGAATGAAGGAGGGTATAAGGGGGAAATCTACTCCCAAGAGCCTGTAGTGGGGTTTGAACTTACAGTTATTAATTTGCCAAGTATGTTCATAGGGTGTATTAGAGCATAATTGAAGCATGTGGCAATGTCATACCTCCTTCTTGATAGTTTTACGGTGAGTTTAGCATCGGTTTGAGCATGCATAATGGAGAAAATCAATGATTGGGCCCACGCCAAAGCTACTTTTTGGCAATTTTCTTGTCCCATTCTTCATTATATGTGTTTAGAATGCCTCATGGCAATTTTGGTTCGATTTTTGTTTTTTTGAAAAAAGTCCCGGAATTTACCAACCATGTTCATAGGGTGTATTGGAGCATAATTGAAGCATGTAGCAATGTCATTCCTATTTCTTGATAGTTTTACGGTGTGTTACTGTGTTTAGCGCTCAATTCAAACATGTGCATAATAGACCAAACCGATGGTTTTGGCTACGCCAAAGCCACTTTGTTGGCAATTTTCTTATTCCATTTTTCATTATAAGTGTCTAGGATTCCTCCTGCCAATTTTTGTCCGATTCTATTTCGAGACCGGAACAAGGTTTTTTCGTGGGTTGTTGTCCATCAATAAAGAATATCATAGGTTCGACTCCTTACGTTATAGTAATAACTGCTTAGTTTGTTAAGTGATGTTCCACCAAGAACAAAGGCGGACCTATGGCACTGGCGTATGAATTTATTTAAGCTTTTAGGCTATCTTGACTAATCAGGTGAGGTATTTACCACGTGATGGTGTCTTCGTTTACTAAAACTTGTGTAATTTATCCTCGATATCAAAAAATGTAATAGAAAATAATGTGGCACTTTTATATGTTGGGTTGTTCTTGAACGTTCAAAAACAATTATCATTGATACATAAAAAAATTACTGTAAGTGGCTATTCTTGTATAATCTTAGAGTCCAGAAAATAAGTTAAGACGACAAAAAATAAAAGAAAATTTGTACCCTTCCCTCCTCTAATATGAGTAGTGTAGTTCCCTTTAATTAAACCATTTTATTATGAGTCGTGTAATTCCCTTTAATTAAACCATTCGAGACATGAACCTCAACTCAAAACTTTAAAAGTCCACCCTTTTAACTTTAACTTAAAATTAAATAATTTCAAACTATATTATTCTTTATTTAAAATGACTAATTTAACTCGATTTACGAGTCACCTAAATTACAGAAATTATTAGAAAAGAAAACTTTTAAAGTAAAAGTGGATTAGCTGCTTGCAAACTAAATTTTCTTAAACTCATTAAAAGCCCAAATTGAGTTATAAATTTTCATAAAAGTAGATGGTCTTTTCCAAGACTTTCTGCCTAATTTAAGTGTTACTATAAAAGGAAAGAAATATAAAAGGAAAATCATAAAATAACACAAAATGTGGACCAACGACAAAACAAGCCCACCAACTTTATAAACCCCAGCATAAACCCTATTTTCTCTCTTCTCAAATTGGCGCCAAAACTCCCATAATTAATTTTATTTAATCTATCATTCTCATATAATTATTTATTTACTAAATTTTTGTTAACACTAAAGTAAATCACTTCAATAATGGCTTTCTGGGGTTAGTTTCTTCAATCTTTTTACTAAAGTATAACTCAAATGAAGTTAATTGGTCCTTACACTTATTATTTTGATTCTAGAATTTATTTTATGAAATGGGTTTTTGTTGGTAGTGGCTTTTGTGTTCAAATTTTGATGGTACTTAATTATTGTGTTTTTTTTAAAAATTTGGTAGGGAAATGTTGTAATGTGAAATTTAATTATTAATGGGTATTTATCTGCTTAAGCATGCTTTGATTAAATGTGTACTCATTGCATGTTCCATCATGATTGTGAAATTTATTTAATGAAATAACAATGGCTTCTGATTTTTTTCACACTGATATTTTCAATTTTTGTATAGAAAAAAGGGGGTTTTTATTATTGATATATGAGACAATGTGAAGAATTAATCTTTAATTGAGTTCAAATTGATGGGTATTTGTGAATTGTTGTAGGAATTGAAATTAAAGCAGGAAAGCCTTTTACTCTTGCACCTGATAAAACCTGTGGGCGGCTCCGAATTACGCAGGTAAAGATCCTATCTTGATGCTATATTTCTTCTGATCTTTGTATAGTTTGTGTGTTAAAGGAAGTGATTTTGTTTCTATGCATATAGTTATCGCTAAACTATTGCACACGCGTTGAAATATTAACGATTAAATGTAGGTAAAAACTTGGGACGGTCCTATGATAGGATTTGGTCATATTTTAAGCTTTTGGGTTGAGTTTTAGGGATTCTAAGTTGAAAGCTCACTCCAAGTCGTAAATGGAAGGAGGGGGGGGGGGACAGTGTAGGCCTTGACCCCCGCCTTCACCCAAACTGTCCTTTGCCTTCTGATTGTTGGCCCCTTTCACTTATTTATCTTTGTATGTGTTTGGTTTAATTGTAAAAGCTAGTGACAACCGAAAATAGTAGTGTGGTAGTGTCAATACTAGTCGGTCCCCCTCGAATTTCTTTACTTGATCCGCCACTACTGTCGTGTGACCGTCTTATTTAAGTGTTAATCTAAAAATGATGGGCATAATTTTGGATTATTTATCTCCGATTTGTGGGGTTTAAAGCTCAAACCCTAACATGGGATAATCATGTGCAGTCTTGGTTAAGTGATGGTTAAAAGTTAAAACATTCGGTTTTATTGTTATTTTTACTTCCTGTGTTTGATGGCATTGTAGGCTACATTGGGGTTTGGCTCTTCTAACAAGAGCAGCTCGATTCAGTGCAATGTGGGCAAGAAGACTCCTGTATTGTTGTGTTCCTTGTTGCCTGATAAAGCCGAGTCAATCCACTTAGATTTGGAATTTGATGAGGCTGAAGAAGTCGCCTTCTCGGTTGTTGGTCCTCGTAGCGTCCATCTCACTGGCTACTTCCTAGGCAGTACTCGACGGGGTCTTCCTGGCGATGATGAATCGTATCCTTTCTTATACAGTAGTGAAAGTCATAACCTCACTTATGTCGGATTTCTTGCTTTTGTTATGACATGGTTTGGTTCATAGAGTATCTTTGTTGTTCACTGCTAAGTTATGATTTTTGATGATCTTTGGAATAAAAATTCTTACCGTCTTTGATCACTTCCTAAGGATTTTATAAAAGTTGACCTGCCTTTTGCTTTCCAATCAGACGAGAAAAGAAAAAGGAAGATAATAGGAGGCACCTACAGCTCGAGTACTGAACCAAAGAATTGAATGGATTGTATTTATTTCCTATATGATGCCAAAGTGATCTTATTAAAAATTTAAAAGCATTCTTGGTATCTGCCCTGTTCTTTTACTTTGCAACTAGCAGGTGCAAGCAGAACCTTGCTATTACTTGCTAATTGGAGATGGATAACTCTGTGATAATAAGATGCTTGATTGTTTGAAAGTATTAGTAGTAGTAGACAATTTGGCATGGCTCATTTAGGTGTGAATGTGTGATGCCACAACACATGTTCTCATTGTCTCAATTAATTGCCATTTTCCATGATTCGTGTGCGGTATTGATTTGCTTCTTAGTTGAATTCTTTGATAAAAATGCTTATATTTGTGTTTGATGCATTCTTTTGCCAATGTGCCTTAATATTAGAACCATGCATGACTCTAACATAGATAATCTGCCTCATTGCGTGCTTCTCACCATGAAGCAGAATGTCAGGATAAGCCTGCTATTTCATCAAGACTGTACAATCTTGTATGGACCTCTTATGTATATTCATTTTATGTTCTAATTAATTTAATTTAACTACTTTCTAAGCTTTAACAAATGTACCCTTACATTGTGGTGACTGCCAAAAAAAGACAAAAAAATGTTTTGACTAGTGGTTGAACTTTATGCTAGTCGAGTTTCTTGTTCCCTGTTCACTGATATTAGGTAAAAAAAATCAATACCGGCTGCTGCATTAAGGGTGCCAAATATTAGTAGTATGGTGAAATTTGAAGTTTGAACCCAAATAGATGGAGATTCTTAATTTGTTGTTTTACTAGTAGAATTTATTATATTTCTTTGAGTTAATTAAATTTCTTGATAAAATAATCTAGCCTCGATAGAACAGTACTAGTTGTGAGTATGCTTCCTGTGTCTAGTTTTCAGCTATAATGTTAGCTCTGAAATTGATGAACCTGTTGTGCATGGCCCTTCTTTACCTTCTTTGCTCCTCCCTTTGCTGTAAGAATTTATCTTCTCGTTCTTTGTCATTCCATTGACCTTGATGGAAGCGAATCATTTGGAGAAGATATCAGAGACACGGACACTGAAATATCAGATGGTTTTACTGATGAAGATGAGTATGAGGGTAGTTTCATTGATGATGGTGAACCAAAAGTCTCAGAGTCTCCTAGTGAGGAAGGTATTCCCCCCCCCCCCCCCCCCCCCCCCCCCCCCCCCCCCCACCCCCCCCCCCACCCCCCCCCCCCCCCCCACCCCCCCCCCCCCCCCCCCCCCCCCCCCCCCCCCCCCCCCCCCACCCCC
>CAAKMY010034981.1:0-21714 GCA_901111285.1 Corrigiola litoralis | reverse complement strand
TTACAACAATAACATGTCCGTACATTGTACGGGTCAAATACTTGTGATGTTATTAAAACTTTGCAAACCCATTAGCAGAAGGTTTCTACCAGAAACACAAGCTGACCTCACAGGAGCTGCAATTTATTGCAATTATCTACTCAATTTTAAATTTTACTGGTAAGCAATCGAAAGAACTTACCTTAGCTGGATCAACACCTGGTTGAAAGCCGATACCGACAACTCTTTCAACTCTCTGAATATGAGGTCGTGAAGCACAGACAAGCCTATAGAGGACAAGACATCTAGTTAAGAAACTTTACATATATGGTTAATCATGAGAACGATACTTCTAATCGAAAAAAAAAGGATAAAACTTCCAATGGCACAAACAAGTGTAGTACGCAAGGGGACAGACAAAAGAAAGCACACAAGTACCCTTTGCATTCACGAAGTGCACACACAATCAACGTAATTATTTTCTTCACAGTGTACATGGGCACCAAATTACTCATCTTCAATATTATCAATCGCTTCTTTAGAGATTTTTTTTTGTATTTAGCCGGTAACTACAATGTCAACAATTTATCATCTTATGTTTTTTTTTTTTTGAAGGCAACAAATCTATCATCTAAATAACACAGAAAACACAAGTCATTCTAGTGCTCCGGTTTAGTTCTCTGACATATACGGTAATGTAATCGTGTACCTAAATAAGCAACTTAAGGTGCAAATATATTACAATAGTGAAGGATAACTATATGTTTTTCTTCCAAGAGAATCGTGGCCACCATTGCTAGCAGTTACCATTTCAAAACTAGAAAGTCATGTATATAATTAAGAAGATATAGTGTTGGAATAGTTTTGTGACCATCGAGTCGATTGTAAATAGCATAAGCTCTACTCTTAGTCGTGTAACGGGGCTTTCATTGATTAACTCGTCCAATGGTGATTATCATCCCCCCCCCCCCCCCCCAAAACCCCTCTTACTCCCTCCCTCTCTCCAGCAATTCCAATTACCTCAAACTAAAGTATCGAAATCCTACTCAGAGGCTTGAATTCATCCAAACTAGGGCTTGCAAAGGGGAAGGTAAGCACCAAAGAAACTAAAAAAAAAAATACTTTAAAAACTAGGCAGCTCAATTGCAATGAAAGGCAGAAATAAAAACCCAGAAACAACTCACATATCAGGCGTTCTGATGTCAAACAGTCTAACAGATCCATCAACAAACCCAGCAGCAAATTGACCTCCATGGACTTGAGAAGCAGCCTGCAAAGACCCATTAACAGTTCAGCAAATATACAAATAATCATCAACCACCAAGAGAAACGCTTTATGAAGCAGTAATATAAAATGAATTACATAGTTTGAGATTTGACACATTCAAACAATGAAAAACACATAGTCAAGCTAGAAACACAAGGATGCACAAACTATGACTTTAACGGAATTGGAACCTTTATATAACTCGACCATGTAGAGTTTGTCTAATATACGACAAGTGTTCCAAAACACTACCTAATATAACACTTCACTGCATGTAATCAGATTCATTCAACGATACTCGACTCAGACCCAACCTCATTCTTTCCCATCACCAGTGCTTATCATGCAACACACCCTCCTATACAATCCACCACCATATCGTCCCCC
Source organism: Corrigiola litoralis (assembly GCA_901111285.1). Taxonomy (NCBI): domain Eukaryota; kingdom Viridiplantae; phylum Streptophyta; class Magnoliopsida; order Caryophyllales; family Caryophyllaceae; genus Corrigiola; species Corrigiola litoralis. The sequence goes on along the minus strand of CAAKMY010034981.1, from coordinate 20,081 downwards.
AGCCATCACTCGGGCACTATTCTCTGTGCGCCGTTGGTCAAAAGATCTGAACTTTTGGCATCACGTGGCAATGTTTAAGTTCCGTACCTCCTGCAATTCTCTCATCTTTCCTTCTTGATCTCCAGATTTCTTCCCATCTTATTGCATGGAGGACCAAATTAGTTTTTGATGCTTTCCCAAGACCACACTCAACCATAGCCCAAGGTATTAACTAGAGTGAAAGTTGTAAACATAAAATACATACGCACATTTGCGCACCATGCTATCATTAAATTTTCGTTGCCTCATTGCTCTCTTTGCCCTAAGCAATACTCACTGACTTTGTCAAAGATGCTTTGTTTAATTTTAGGTGCTTTTTCGATACCAACATCAACCAAAGCCCATGGATTAACTAGAAAGCAAACCGTACAAATAAAATGCTTATGTGCGTGCACCGCCATGCAATCATTACATTTTGGTTGCCTCTTTGCTCTCTTAGCCCTAAGTTATACTCAGTGACTTCGTCAAAGATGCTTCGTTTACATATTTTGGTGCAAAGCCTGCTATTTGCAGCATAAAACTATACAGGGTATTCAAACCTATTTCTCAGTCCTCGAGATAAAATTGTAGCAATTGAAAATCATCTAAAATGACGGTAGCTTGACTGCTGCTCAGAATCTAATAAGAAACTATGAGTAAAATGGGAAATTTTCGATTCAAAGTGTATTTCCAATGATTACCCAAGTAAACAGGAGCAGAACTGTTTGGAATCCTGTCTCGCGCCCAACACGTATTTTCTTAACTCCAAGTAGTCTCCCTAGAGGAGTTTGTAGCAGGATTCAAATCTTGTCTAGAACTCCAAACAGATAGACCTGGCAGAAGGAGCTGCTAGTGATGTATAGAAAATTGAACACGGGATCTTTATAACAGGAAGTACAGATGATGCCGATGAACTATGGCTGTTTCGGGCCATTCGATTTCAGCGTTCCAATTTATTCAACATTCAAATTCTTATTGCTTTGATTAGACCGATTGAGTTTTAGTCTAAAACAATTGATGACTGAGCATGTTATCCGCCAGAAACACTCACGGTACCCAATAACATTTTTCCTGTTTCGATCGACTCTAAGTAGTCTCCCAAGAGGACTTGTAACCATTAAGTATATAATACAACTAAACCTGAAAGCTAAACTTGGCAAATATGTTAATATCCAACCATTATTTAAGGGTTGATGACTTGAGGAGTGCAATCTAAGAATAATAATAATAATATAATCACGGCCCTTTAAACTTTAATATGACAAATGACAAGAGCCAGATAGTTGGATGATTTGATGAAATATAGTTATTGAGAACTCTTATAATCCAAAATTTAGTTCGGGTCATTTTCGGAACGGGCCTAGCTCATCTACCACAACTTTCCAGTCTGATCGGCTCATTCTATGTTTCAGGTCATCTTTAGATAATCAAGTCCGGTTGTTCGGGTTGGTTGATCAGATGCGAGACAATCTTGCCAGGTCTGAAGATAAGAAGTTTTTCATTCTTAACTAATGGCCATTAACTTTACCATTCAAATTGCCAGTTCCACATGTCAACTTGTCATTATTTTAAAACATCAGATTCAAATGCAATACCAAAAACACAAAAACAATGAAGAAATATTTTTACAAGATTCACTCAACATAAAAAAATTCTTTTCAAAATTAATTAATGCTGCCATAACTCAAATATAAATTTGAAAGCAATACTGAAAAACATAAGAAAAGTCAAAAGTTTAGTAAAGCTGAAAATTGTCATAATATTTTCAATACTTTATAAACCGTAATTATATAGAAATTCTGACATATCATTCATAGAAATATTAATGAGTTTTCAAAAAAAATTTAAAAAAAATCGAAAACGTAAAATTGATCTTGCCTTTCATATTTTCAAGGAATTATTCTATAAGTAATCTTGGTAATCATGTCAATTTTTTAGTTCTGAAATTCGATAAGTCAACAATAGCTATTTTTTAAAGGATTCTAATAGGTCAGTAAACTGGAACAATTATTGAACCACAGGTCACCAAACCACACCAAAGTGAAATTAACCCACACATGAAAGCGGCAAAGTTAAAATTTTCTTTAGCAATCTGTCACTTTTGAGGAAGGGACAGTCTGCAGTTTCTAATACTTACACCATTTCTGCTTGCATAAGGTAGGGGTCTAAATAGCTATTTCCTTCTTGTTTCTCTCCTTATATTCTTATCTTTGTCTGGGAGATAGAACGCCGTTTTAACTATTTTCCCAGAGATACCTAAAGTATCCAACCCCCTCTCGATATAAACAATGTCCAAGTCAAGAAAGTACTACATAGAAAACAAACAGATGCGGAAAGAGGGTCTACTCTTTCGAATAATAAACTACACAAAAAGGATCTGGGTACGATACACAGAATCTTTATAAACAAAAAGAAAAAAAGAAAAAAAGACAACGTCAAACAGAGTGTATCCAAGTAAGCGACAATATCAAGTTTAAATTTGGCGGAAACAAAATGTCGGAGTGGAAGATGACTGAGAGAATCAAGAAGCTGTACCAGCGCTGACGTACTGCTATCAGAGGATAAAGGAATGGAATGCAAGAGCTGCTCTTTGTCAAGATCCCACACCTTGATCGAGGGTATGTCGCCTGACGTAAACTAGTACAAAGTAACCGATTATATGATTAGATACAGAATAGAGTTGACATAAAATTGAGATTGCATAAAAGTTAAGTGCCTACTAAGTATCCCGATTGTTGCTGCCAATCTACAACCGCATTCACATTTCGGGTTGTAGGCCCAGGAACTGGGATAGAAGAGAACGCAGTCACCAGCTTTGGTTTCCCCCTTTGCATGTAATCTTTCCAAATCCGAACACTTCCATCGCCTTCATTCAACAACAGGAAATCCATCAAATTAGCCTTTGATTCATCATATCAATAACGCACAATGTGAGGAAGCTCACATATAAAATAGTAAATATTTCTGTATGCAGTGGAAAGGAAGGGAAGCAATAAATGAGAGCTTTACCAGAAGCAACAAGAAGTAAGCTATCATCAAGTTCGTTCAAGAAACAAAGCTTAGGAATTCCTTTATTAGAAAAATCTTGATTGTCAAAGCTATTCAGAAGGGCTGGTTCCTCATAATTCCATATCCTGAATGAAACATAAACCAAATATCTATGAAAACTCATACAAAAATAAAAATAAGATAGAACTGTTGAAGCAACAAACATGAACTACCATCAGCATTAAAGGAGGAGAAACAATACATGGAGGGTCCAGCTAAATGTGACCCACTACCAAAACCAAACTGACAATATGGAACAGATCATTTCCTTTCTAGTTTTCCAAATTTCCACATAAGCTCTAGAATGCAATTTCAACAAACATAAGCCTCTAATCGACAAATATAAATTGTACCCAGCAAACTGGAAAATGACTTTGACCATGATAGTCAAGGTTAAGCCTCAACTGAAGCATGTTTCCCGCATCAAGAAATGGCCAAAATGGTTTCCGAAATTCCTCTTTTTTTTCCTGAAACTAACATAACTGATCTGCGGGAACCTTAAAGAGCAAATATAGTACTATCACCAAGTCTATCCTTGCCAAACCACAGAATTATGAGAAAACAGATAATTATTTGGAATGAACCGCGACTCAACTAGTGCAAGAAGCATAAAATTCAGAGCCAGTCAGCCTTTTTATCTATTTTCGAGGCACTTTAATTGGAGAAAAATGAATAGATCTTCAAATATGAGTAACTGATTCGACTTTCTTCAACAACAACCAAGCCTTAATCCGAAAATAATTCGGGGTTGGCTAACATGAACAAGTAAAGGGACTCGTTGGAGAACATAAGGAGAGAGTGAGACAGAGAGAAGAGATGTTAATTAATCAAAAAAAACTCACACTAATTCACAACCGAGACTCACCCACAATCGCTAATATGAATCCAACTCTCCATTCCGACGCCATACTCTCACCAATGCCAAGTAAGTCCATATCATTCGTAACTATCCTCATACATGTCATTTTCGGTTGCATATCCCTCCACTACTCTAGTCTCCTGATGGGTGCATCCACCTGTCTTCTTTTTACATGTCCAGAATAAGTTTGTTCTCTTGCATCTTGTACCTCTAGCCCTAATTACTTCATTCCTTATTCCCACCAAGTTTGCCCATACATCAATACTGATGTACTTCCACGATACCCCTTTCCTCATCGATACCCAACCATAATACCTTCCTTGGTACTCCGTTATATGCATTCTCTAGTTCGATGAACACCTCTAAGTCCTTACGATCCTTATAGGTTTCCTACAGCTACCTCACAAGATGAATTGCCTCTGTAGACTCCCTTGCATAAAACCGAATTAGTATACTCATGACTTCTCCTTAACATCTGTGCAATCACTCATTTCCACATATTCATAATGTGACTCATCAGTTTAATTCCTCTACGGTTGAAACGATCTTCCACGTCACCTATGTCCCTATATAATGGGATAAGTGTAATCTTCCTTAACTCTTGGGCATTTTATTACTCCCCCATAACTTGTGGAATAACAACGTTAACCAATTCAAAACTCTCTCCTTAAGACATCTCCAAACGTCAATAGGTACACCATGTGCTTTCATCTAACTTCATCCTCTTTTAAGGCCTCACACTTTTGGATCCTACGCACAACCTCCCGGTTAATCAAGTCATTAGGGATGTTAAGACGCCCAATATCATGCCCTTCATCACCGTTGTGGCGTTGTACAACATATCAGACCTCCATATATCCCTTGTTTCCTAATCCCCAACCAAGACCTTTTGATCCCCATCCTTCACACACTTCACCTTCCCAATGTCTCTAGCTTAGTTTTACAAGGTGTAAGGCGCACCGAGGCTATGGTGGCCTCTAGAGCCTAGGCGAAAGCGCAAAGCGAAAGCGCGTGCCTTTCGTAGGTGAGGCGTACCTAAGTTGCTAAAAGCCACAAAATGAATTGTAGAAAAGATTTTGAACTCAAACAAGGAGTAGAAATTGGATAAGCCCAAACTAGTAAGGAATTTCATTTGACTTCGAGATCAACTATGTCATGTGGCCGCAAAGCTCAACAACAAAAAAAAAAAAAGAAATTAATAAAAAAAACCAAAACCACCAACTCACACAAGTTAAGAGAGAAGAGATAAAGAACACATAATAGAGAAGTGAGAAGATAAAAAGAAAATAAAATAAAATAACCTATAAAACCAACCCACACAAAACTGCCCGCCAGAAAAACCCAAATCTAGAAAAATGCATAGGAAATCGGAGAAACAGAGTTCGGAATCGAAAGGTAATTTTCGGCAGGGTAGGCCAATGTTTGTGACAGTTGATCGGCCGTTGACCACTATTAGGCTTTCTCCGGCGAAAACATAGACCTACCCGACCAGAAATGGCGTCCCAAGTCCGATTTTGGACTCCGTTTTTGCCCATTTCCCATAAATTATTCGTAGATCTGGGACTCTCTACCTTGAACACCAAAAAACTTCAAACCCATGCCTGGGCTGAACGCCACTACCTCGCCTTTCAATCACCTGCCGTCAGCCTCAAAAAGCGAAGAGCGGATCGCCTAAGTGCACGCCGCACTTAAAGCGCACTTTTAAAAACTAAGGTCTCTAAACATTCAATCCCGCAAACAAGCAAGTTTGTAGATTACCTTCTCCCCTCTTTTGTATCCAACTTCGAGTATAAGTCCTTGTTAACTTTAGACATTGCCTCTCTCATGGCCCTCTTAAGCTTCCCTTCTAGCCTCAATATACTTCTCAAAATTCTCATCACTCCAACACTTCCCCCACATCCTATAATATTCTCGTTTATTCTTAATGGCTTGCTCACGTCGCCATAACACCAAGAGGTGTCCTTTCCCGGTGGCCCGCTACCCCGAGATTCTCCAAGCACCTCTTACCCACCTTAATTTTACTTTGTGCCAACTTAACCCACACTGACTTTCTTCGTAAGAGAATAATGTGTTTTTAGGGTTTCTTGTAGTCATCCTCATGAGGTATTCGCTGGCATGTGCTTATCAGATGCAACAAGCTATTATATTTATCTGCTGCAGGATCCAGAAGGTTAATGGACATCTGTTCCTCTCACTTCGCTTCTTCTACTATCATTTACAAAAATGTCTAACCTAGAAACCAAAAATATAACCTAGGGCTCTAACATCGAACTCTGGAGTCTGGACACAATCAACAAAGAGAAAAAGAGACCTGCGGCTGCTTTCCAGAGTAAACTAGGAAACTTTCTGTCAAAAAACACCGTCGGTACAAACAGTCTTAATATTAACTCTCACAATCTACACATCCAGGCCCTGGAACTCAAACAACCACGCCAGTATGGATCAAGGCACGGGGATAGCGCAGATGCACACGACCCCAACTAGTCTAAGTTAGCGGCTAGGAGAGATTTGGATCCAAACTCAAAATCTATCTAGAAAGAGGCTTTATGACAGCACCGAATAGATTTGTCAGGGTCGGTCATCAAACAAATAAGGGGGAATATAAAGGAAATGGCGAAACTTTGAGATTTTAAGAAGACAAAGGAAAAGATAAACGAAAGAATCATACCTAATCCTTTCATTCTCATCTGCCGCAATCACAACAGGAGAGAAAGGTTGTAGCAATACGGTTTTTGTACCAGTCTCAAATTTTGTATCCCAGCTTGCTATCTGATTAAGCTTGCTAACAGCTGAAACAAGAAAATGTATGCCAAATCAGCAAGGGGAGGAAAGGCACTCACTATTCTGGAGTTCAAGAAGAATAAAACAAAGCACAGACAGACGTACAATAGTGCTGACATTTCGCCATAAGGTCCAAAGCAGATCTTTCCTTCGCTTCCCTTTTGGCTACTAGTTCCTCACTATCATCTGATGCTGTAAGAAGAGGCTTTGAAAAATGCCCACAGCTCCAATTATATATAGTTGATCGTGGGAGGAGACTGCGCTCAGTATTGCCAGAAGATCCACCATAACCTAGAAGTGGATCCGCTAAACCTGAATCTGGAGAGCTTAGCAAGTGTGGCCGAAACTCCAAGGAAGAAACTCTTCTAATTCCCGTCAAGTAATTCGTTCTGGGAGGACTGACAGGTGGAGTTCGAAACGTCAATGGAAGGTGACCTGTTACATCATCTGAATGTCAATATTAACATAGAAAAGCATACTAAGGATGAAGATAGCAGCTTCCCTGATAAAAACAACTGAGCCACTTCTACTTATACAGCTATTGGAGACATCAACGCAATAAAGAACCAATTCCACATATGCAAGCGAGAGACAGAACTAGTACACCAAGCGAGTTGTACCTGAACTCATATCAAACCATGATGACGAACGAGCTAGTCCAGAAAGCCTTACGCCTGGAGATGCCGCAGATGCGACAGGTTCATTTGCCCGGACACTGCTACTAGAGTGCCTTATAGGCCTTGCAACAACCTGCTCAATACCAATGATAGACAGTACTCTCCTCCCGAGTCTAGAAATGCGAGGTGATGGGTCCTTTGCCAATGTACACATTGCAAATATGCATTCCAAATACAGACCACTATCAAGAGGTCTAGGCCTCGCATGATTAATTATACCATTGCCTACAGCATCAATTGATGCACCGGAATCAGAATGCTGTGATGAATCATCTGATAAAGGAGATCCATGCATTATACCACCGGCAGCTAGGGGGCTACTGGTGGAGACTCTCCCATCTCGGACAACTGTGTTATCACCACCAATTCTCAGTAGAGGACCAATTTGGGAAGTAACGATACTACCCGCAGGCATGTAGTGGTTTGGAGTACTATAACCACTGCCTGTGTTATTGATGTGCAGTGCACTAAGCCCAGAGCTTGGCTGAGATCTCCAATAGGTGGCAGCAACAGACTTCAGATGCTTGTTATGGCCAAAAGCAAATCGTGCTAGAGCTGTTGAAGTGAAACAGAAATCAGAACCACGAACACACATGGCTGAAAAAAATCAAGGTCAAATATACAAACTCCTGAAGGGACCAATCAAAACATAACAAAAAATAGTCTGCACTCATTCATGAAAACCAATTTAAATAGAGCATAAAAGTTTCTCTTTATCAGCCACAACACTTTTCTCATAAGTTTATACCCAACAATATGATGACTAAAAGAGTAACCAAGAACTGAAAAATCATGAATCAAACATGCCAGACCAATATGGCGACTCCAAACAACAGTCTATCCAATTAGTTTATTCAGAATGTAACATTAGACATGCAAGAAATTTATCTGAGCAATTCACCAAAGAAAAAAACTATTAGACTGGAAGAGAACTATAAGAGTCACTCACCTACTGCGACTTCAGCCCTAACAAGAGGACTTCCATCCGAAACAACACTTATAAGATTTTTAATTATACTAATTTCGGCTCTAAGCTTTTCATCATCATCACATTCATCATCCCCTCCCTCCGATGAGGAGTCGACTCCAACATCAAGCAACGTCCCCAATGCAAAGACAGCAGAGGCTCTTACCTGAAACATAGTCAGTTTGCTTCATCTTCTTACATGATAGAGAAAATAGTTCAAAAGATACAGGGAGAAATGTGGGATAAAGTGACTGTGCAGACAAACCTCAGGTTGGGACTCAGATAGTAGAGACGCTGATATAACAGCCGCAGCACCTGCCTGTAAGCCTATTAGTTGAGCCTCAGTGAAATCCTCCCACAATTTCCCCAAACAGAGACATAGCCACTGGAACTGGAGAAACAAAGGTTCAGACTGTGCATCATTTGGAGTCGAAGCTTGGAGGTGCTTTAGGCAGACATCGAGCAAGCCAGCTTCAATACAGGCCTCCTGCCCCCGTTTATGTCCATCTACAATGACTGCCAAAACAAATGCAGCCATTGCACGCTGCTCAGGGTAGGCTTCCGAGCTATCAAGAAACCTAATAAAATATGTATGGCCACCATCTTTCACCAGATCAACCTGACATGACTGACAATCCGACAAGAAATGTCTTCAAAAAGAAGTCCAATAAAAATGCTGTAGTCATCAAGAACCCTAAGATTGCAATGGAATTTTTTGCTGGGTGGGGAGGGCTTAGAAGACACGTCTCATTCATAATTACCTTATCAAGCGCAAGAATTTTCGTCCAAATGAAAACAAGGATTTGTCGTAGTTCAGTTGTTGTAGTTTGCAAAAGCTTTAGAACATATGGGAATATGCCAACTGACAAAGCCTGCAAGGATTCCGCGACGCCGAAATTCATTGTCAAAGACAAACAGGCTAGGAAACAATAAAGTTCAATGTAATCCAAAGATAAACAAAAAGAAACTACAAAATCAGATGAGCTCAATCCAGAAGGACTACCAAGTCAACGGCCCAGGGTCCCATATCGAGGAATCTTCCAAGAAGCACCAAAGCCCGGAATCGATGGCATTGACTAAGTAATACCTGAATGGAAAACAAGTAATACGAAGCTCAGAACCATTAGCAAACAAATTCAAGTCTCCAGAAAACTAAATATTCCTTCCACCCCACTAATATTCTTTTAGTACACTTTTCTTCCAAGTTGCCAAAAGAATATAATACTACAAGTTTTGATCCACATTTCAAAAAATATAGAGTAAACTGCCATTATATTTGGGAAGGATCAGCTACAACTGGAACTCAAAAGACAAAGGAACACATAAACACGAAAGAGAGGGAGAGGATAACAAATTGGAAACCTGAAGAACAATAGGCAACTGTTCTGGTGGCTTTTTCTGCTCAGATCCATGGTCAAGCCATACTTCAAATGCTGTCAACTGCTCCGTGAAAAAAGGGCTAGGCTGAAGGAGAAAACAAATTAGTTACAATAATCAATTTACAAACTGACAGCAGATACACCAACATCACTCCAGCATTCAGATTCAGCGAAAAAACTTTGAACTAGAAATTCGCAATAGATAACACATGTACTTCTTATAATCACACACCTGAAACTCTGCAGTTTGGTCATGAACCAGAGATGGAAGCTGAGAAAGGCAGATTTCAGCAGCCATGTCCCATGCATCCCTACAATACCAATAAAGAATCAAGAACGAACACAAAAGCGGGATGTAGAATAGCTAAAGCAACAAATGGTTTATTAGGTTTCTTAGTACTTTGCATACATATAATAGGCCTCCCTGTTCTATGCCATTTCCATTTATATGTCAGATAAATAAGAAGCTTTAGAATAAGTGAGAATTACAAGAAACATCTGTTTATGGCCCCTTTAACCAATTACTACTGTAAAGATGCTGTTCTACACAACACTTCTACAGAGCATATCAACTCAACACATGATAATACGAGGAAAGCAAGTAACATGACTCTCTTCTACTGTTTTTATAAAACTTAAATAGCAATAGAAACATTCAGTCTTTCCCAACACCCAACAACAGCCTCTACCATAGAGTTTCCAATACTTTGTTCCTCTTGAATCACGTAGATAAAAAAAAATCTACCTACGGCATTTTCATTCCCTCGAAAAAGCACCTCATACACCCATCAAATTATTGCAAAACGAGACCAGTAAGAATTTCTCTATGATTTTGGTAATACAACGACAACAGGGATTGGTAATGTGGCACTCTAACCTCCTCGCAAGCCTCATAAAATCAAGGACAATGCCTCACTGACTAGCTGACAGCATAACCAGTGTTGACCGGTTCGGAGCTGGGACCAACAAACTGCAAACCGGTTCATCCAACCCAGAATGTGGTTCGTTCACGAAATGAAATGTTTGTCAGACACCGCGAAAAGGAGAAGATGAAGACATTGGAAGACGCTAAAAAAGAGAAGAGAAAGAGCAGGGAGGAAGAAAGAGAAGAGAAAGAGTAGGCAGCTCCTTTCAGGTTAGGAGTTTGGAATATCATATTGAGCAATGACCCATTCAACGTGACTTCCAAATTTTCTTCCCCGTCTTTTTGACTTGGGCAAGGCAAAATTTCATGTTTGACTGGCCCAAACACAAAGTGAGCTAGGGAATTCTGTTACACAGTTTAGTGGTCTCTAGTACTGGTGTACTTTATTTTTAAAATTTCCCACATACACATATGTAAGGAACAAACCCGGTTCACTCTAAGTAGCTATTTCCGTACCCATTCGCTGAACCAAATTGAATCCCGAACAGTGTAACACTAAGCATAGCTATCTCTGCAAACAAAACATTGGGTACGAAATTTCCCCACATACCACATATGATGCTGATGAGTTGGCGGCAACATTGGGTACGAAATAGGGGAGCAGTTAGCTGAACGCATAATTCTCTCTGCCAGCAAAAAGTTGCGGAAAAGACTGGCAACTAGCAAATCTTGTCTGAATAACCTTTGAAAGAGATCTGCCAGATGAAATAATTCTCAATAATAAGAAACAAGACAATTGAAGAAAAAGACAAGCAGAAAAAAACATTAAAAAAATAATGTTACCATGTGGGAGAACATTCCAAGCAATTGTGTCCGTCACTGCTGTAAAAATCCAATTGAGTTCACCTAAAAGTGTTTTTCGATCATTTGGACGTCCAGGAATTTTGTCTATGAGTGAATAGTCAAGAGATTCTCTGAGCAACGAGCGCTTGCAAAACCTGGTAGATACAATCAGCTATAAACTGAATCAGAGATCTCAAATATTTTTAACTAATAAGAAAAAAGAGGGGTGCTGAAATGGAGCAATATCAAGATGCTTAAACCACTTGATCAACAAGAAGATAATGTTATACAAAACCTGAACAACTAGAACATCATCACCAAGGAGCTACAAGTGATCCAGATGGTTTCCACTATTGTCTTACAAACTGTAATTTTGAAGTGTAGACTGATACATGACCGTTCAAATGGGCCATGTTTAAATTGAATTTGACAATAGGTGAAGGCTCAACTCAATAAAGTGGCATAAGCCTAAGTGCCTATGGAAATTGAAGGTGCCCACAAGGAACCAACTGGACAAATTGTAAAAATTACTTTCCCAATTAATAGACACACCAGCAATTATATATGATGAGTACACAAGACTAATAGGCTAGTAACTCGTAGGATTTAAGTACTTACCAATTACTATAACCGTCTGCCTGCAAAAAAAAAAAAAAAAAAAGAAGACTACACAGTCCATATAACCCACCACACCTCCACACACCCCTTTCCCCAAAATAAAAAAATAGAGATATAAAAACAGGAGAACCCAAAGATAATCCCTTCCACAAGACTAGCTCATAAGTAGGTGCACCTTGTCACCAAATTGAAGAAAGTTGTCCACATGCCAATCCCCGGCAGATAATTAAATGATTAAAATTCTACAGCGACTAAAGTACCCCCTTTCCCTTCCAACTCCCACCGCTCTCTTGGTATCTTATATTTAGTTGAATAACAACGACACTCTGTACACATCACGATACACCTCGAACAATTTGATCAGAGCCAATAACAGAATACTTCAGCATTAACATCCAATATTACAAGCCCCCACCGACATTCTCACTCTTATACACCTACAAGCTCCACAACACCATGCCAACATATTAGTGAACCAAGTTCCCAACTTGTTCCGATTTCATATCTCCCAATAACTTCTGTGAGAGCACACCATCACCTACATCCAACAAAAACAGCAGCTGCTTTGCTGCAAATCACAGTACTCCTCTCGGCGACTAACTCCATCTCAATGACAATAACAACTACTGGAAGAGTGGCAGGTCCTTCCTCAAGATTATGAGCAGCAACATCACTAAACCCTCAAGCCTATGCCCAGCTTCCTTCCCATTAACCCTGTCAGAAATCTCCAGCAAAATAAGCCAAAATATCTTTGAAATAAAAAGTGATAGGTGAGCAACACGGAAACCAATGCCAATAGATCCTGCTCTTTTCGACGCCAATCCTACAGATCAATCACAGACAAAAAGTAGGCCTAGGAACAACATATGGGTTTTTCCAAATGAACCGACTTAATTCACATTCCATACATATAACAACTTTACAGAGCATATCTGTCTCACAAAAGACCTTCACAATCCATTTTCAATGGAATGATTACTATTTGTATTAGTTCTCCCTCTGTCCCAATGGTTGTTTACCATTTCCTTCCGGTGATATTTTTAGGGGTTGCTGACATTTCTATTTTTCGTACGAGATATACCGCACATTCTACTCACTGTTAACTCAATTTCTTTCTCTAATCAAAATAGCCCCATACACCACCCTCTCCCACTTTCAAATGAAATATACTAATATTCCTTACCCCCGTTGTCCCAATAAAATATATCTCATACCATACTCTATCCATTCTCCGAACAGATAAGTTCAAAAGCATATGTAAACAAACCATTGGGATGGAATGAGTCAATCTCCCTAAACTATGTACAGGCAGATATGCAAAATCAAATATAAAAATATGTCAAAACCATAGCCAGATTATCAAAAAAACTCCCACCATCGTAAGGCCATCTGGATAGGCGTCGTAAGGCAAGAAGTAAAAACATCGGCAGGAAACTCTGCACTCTGCGGAAGAGTCTCATGAGCTTCACAAGCTGCAAGCAAAATGCAATCCTTTGTGGCACCAGATGAAGTAGAAGCATCGATAAGCTGTTAAAAAGAAAAAGAATATCAAATGCATCCATATACTCATGTAGCATATTTTTGGAACATGCAGAAAACTATTGACTTAAACATCATCCACCACTATTTCATCTCTCGATAGCAGAAAATAGTTCTTAAGCACCAGCAAAAAAAAAATTACCTCTATGAACGCATTGACGATATTTCCGGCAGCAGAACAATCAAAAACATATATTGAGGGTGACTTTAACCAGGAATCCAGCTCAGTAACCGGCAAGGGAATATACTGTGTATAACTCTGCATAAGCTTGCATTGAAGCAAATCAGTCACTGTGAGAGAAAACTATATAAGGACATAAGCAATTAAATAGACAAGTTACCCTATTGAAGAGCCAAATTTCACCATTAGTTGTTGGTTTTGGCACACCATGTCCATTGTAGTGAAACAAAACTCTCTCTGTCTTTGCAAATCTACGACAAGTATTACAAAGTTTCTTCACTTCTTCCACAGTTGGATCAAGTTGGTACTTATACCGGGCCTGAAAACATCCAGCAATTCGATATGCAAGATAGTACGGAAACAAATTAGACAATGGAAAACATATTCCAGAAAGAAGGAAACAGAAGTTCTATAAAATTAAGGGAAAGAGACAAAGTTGTCACCCTAGGCTGCCATCTTTCATATTGCAAGCTCAGAGCCTTTCCAATAGCTTCCAATGCCTTCTGAGGTGCCAGAGCAAATGGATCTGAAATCATGGACAGGAGAAATGAACACCTATACAGTACATAGAGTAAGAACAGAGAACACAAGAAGAAGATATCGAAGAAGCAATTAAACATTTTAGCTCAAGCATAACCAGACATAAACCAGGCAAAACACAAAAATACAAAAAATGATGAAGAAAGAACACGGTCAAGACGCACTGATAAGAATAAGCTTACCATCCTGAACCATAAGATTCCATCAGATGTTTCCTCCCAAAATCCCCAAAACAAGAATAAGAAAATAAAACTGAAATGATATGAAAAAAGAAAAAAGAAAAAAAGCAGATACAGATGGTAAAAGTTAAGGCATCGGGTAAGAGGGGACACTAAATATTTTGGTATGTGAAAAAGTAACAAACTCTAGCCTACCTTCTCTCTTTTGCCTCATTTCTCCATTGAAGATCATACAAAATGGTATACTGTTGTCCTGGCCTATTTTTCCTTGTCTGTGATAATTTATTTACCACTAATGATATCTATTAACAAGTTAGTCTCTCCTACATGTGAGAATTTAGTCTCTCCTATATGTGTGAGTTTAGTCTCTCCTATATGTGAGAGTTTAGTCTCTCCTATTAGTGAGAGTTTAGTCTCCTCTTTGTGAGCGTTTATCAACCTTTCTGGTAAAAATTTTTGTTGCTCCTTATGAGAGTTACAATATTCAATCATAAATTGGTTCGTTGTTCGATGTGGAATCTTTGTTTGCACTCTAGTGAGTTAGACGGTCTCATCCTCCACAAAACATAGTTGAATTCATAGACCCACTCGTGGAAGGGTATACAATTAACACCGATATAATAAAGGGTATGTGGGACCTTAGTTTTAGATCATAGTTTTATTTTAGTCTGCTTGATAAGTATTCATTTGATTTTGATATGTTCGGTAATATCATGTGGTTTTCAATCAAAGAAATAATTTTGATTCAAAAACTTCAAAGCAACAGGTACGGTGAACCAAACACAACACGCAAAAGGAAAGGACGATGATAAACAAGTAGCGCACAGACTCGCTAAAAAAATAATGAATATGACCCTCTTCATCAAATTGAAGAAGTAACAAAGACATAGTGGAGCCTCCACTAGGCTGACAACAAAGAAGCACTTTGACATTGAATGCTAAAATTATCCTAAAATTAACCTAACTGGGAAAATTGAAAAAGAGATCAGTTAATTAAATTTTCTTCTTATAAAGAATAAAGAAATATATTGATCTATTGAAGGGATATTGGCATTAAGGCTATGTTTGGTAGTATATAATTAACTTTGTAATGTTTAGTTCAAATAGAATTCAGAATGAAGTCGAGGGATGAGACTAACATGAAGGTAACAAGCTTGACTACATCCACTCATGTAAAGGTGATTACTTTAGTTTTACTTTTCTTTGACTATTACATGCGTTTGTAGTATGAGGGCTCTTACCTTGTCATGGCCCCTCCATCACTCTCGTGATTTCTCCACCATTTTCAGGCTGAATTTGGTGATTGCAATGGTAACTACATTATACCCAACCAAAAATGCCCTAAGTTTAATAAAGTTATGAAGGTAAACATGCAATGATACATCTTTTTCTATTATCTCAAACATTACTTTGGTAGCCTTTCAAAACAGCTCTTTAAAAGCTAACCATCTACACTATAATTAAACTAGCAAAGCACTACTTTTTTTGGTTTAAAATCTCATTGAAAGCTACCGACTACCTTGGAAGGTGTTGCCAAACATACTTTACTGAAATCTAATGTCGGCCATATGGACCATCCCATGAGGGTTTCATTCAGTTGGGAAAGTAGTTGGAAATCAGCTATTGTACAACCAATCACTAAAAATGGGTTTTGATAACGATAAACTCACTCGTCCAACCAAACAGCACCAAGTACGGTTTCTGCAGTTCTTAGAATCCTTCTTCTAAACGCATCTAATTCGTGTAACTATACAGTTACCATATCAAGTCATAGTCATTCCAATAAAATTTCATAACCTCGTCCCTTCTTCTCTTAATGATACCATCATCTTGTTGAATTATCAAATAAATATCCAGTCCCACTCTGCAAAACTTCTTTGGAATTGTCATCTTTAGATACGTCATGACTATAAAAGTGGTGCAATGTTATAAAGACAGAGACAACAAAGTTTCTCAATGTCTGGAATCTCAAATGAACCGACAAAAAAATGAGCGTTAAGTTGTCGGAATCATTGTCTAACATGGAGGTTGAACTTGAAAAGATGATATATTAGATGAAGGACACAACTTAACAAAAGGGCATCTCTGTTTGGACATCTCTTTAAAGGCTATACGCAGTTAGATACTCTGCCCAAATCTTGCTTCTTTTGCTTGGACCAAAGTTGCAAATAAGATATGACAGATGACATGTTGAAGTAAGAAGCATACTGCAAAGTGGTGCAAACTTCATCAGATGACGGGGAGAGACTGCTAATGATTTTATGCTCACTTCCTTGGGTAATTTCTAACTGGCACTATCGGCTAGGAAGGTTAGAGATGTACTAGTGGCTGGCAAAAGGTAGCTGAGTAACGCTTGGAATACTATAGTCTTAAAAGTAGATCCGTTGGCCAATTGGTGGGTGTATATGTGAGTATGGGAAGGCAGAAACCAGCAGATCTTTGAGAACATATTTTTTCGTGACATAAGTAAAATAATTCTGTCGGTACTGAATTTGTAGAGTTAAAAACTTAGAGCTAGTGAAGGAAGAAACACCACAGAATCCCTTCTTTCTTCCTTCTGACAGGTGACTTGACATTAATGGCAGTGAAGTATCCAGGAATTGTGTTGCCTGCTCGCAGCGGTTATCGTTGTGGCATTGTATCCGAGGGATACGGGATACGCCACCCATCAGCCGTGTTCATTTAACATATTTGGACACATTCAAGGGCCATAATAAATCACAAAAAAAAATAAGTTGGACATACCTATCCAGCACTCCAGCCTGGCACAAGGAGATATCTTAATAATGTCAGGTGGATCACAACTGATATTTAAACATAAAACAAGAGCCACCATTCCCGTCTTCATCTGCAGAAAAATATCATGAATTAAGAACGATAACAGCACACTCATATGTGGCGAAACGATAACGGGAGAAGCATTAGAGCTAATCATATGCTAATAGAATAGCAACATCATGACACAAGAACAGAAGTTATTAAAACGACTTAAAAAAAAATAGATCCACGTAATTCAAGGGTGTAAAAACAGCCTCCCTGATCACAGTTGTAGGTTGCATACATCTTCGGCACTACCCCTCCCCATTTTCCCACCCTGATTAGAATTGAAGTAATGTCGATGTTGTAGATTCGCATAAAAACCATGACGAAAACAGTCTTTGAAACAACGCCCTAATAAGCAAACAAACCTCAGGAATCTTCAGCCGTCCAAAAAAAATTTCCACACAATGACAAGCAAGAAACAGAACACGCTCGACTTCTAGAAGCAACTATATTCTCTTAATAAATATGCAACTATCCCAAAGTCACCCTTCACCAAAGAAATCTATCCCCTTTCCGCAACATCGGTTTGTACGAGTTCCATTGCCCTTCACTCTAGCGCATTTCCCCCATCCATATAAATTATAGCGGATTCGCTACACGATTCTTTACAACAACAACGATAATGTGATAAAATCTTATGTAAGACAGTCCAATAATAAGACACTGTGAGCTTTTTAAATTCAAGGTGATCTTTCAACTTAAAATCGTAACAGCTATAATTGTCTAATGGTATAACCGTCTTACCTAAGCTTCTACGAAATGTTTTCCGTTCGACCTAAAAAACATTGTAATTTGCACATCAAACTAAACAGTCCTAACACGTCGACTACATTACACAGCTCAATCTCGAAACCATCAAATCAATCAACAAACACGAAACAAATAGCTCAATCCTCAATTCCACAACAATGCAAAATTATTCATCAAACACATAACCAAAACAAAAACCAAGAACGCGAAAAAGGAATCTTACACGATCCCTGGGGCGCCATTTAGACACCAACCCGCTCTCAGCAGGTCCAGTGGGAACAGAATCCTCAAAGGCCTCGTGCCTGAGCTCACAAAGCACAATCGTCTGCGGCAAATACAATATACTACCACTACTACTACTCACCGCGGTACTAATCCCAGCTACTGTCCCAGTCCCAGTCCCAGTAGTAACAACAATCGCCCCCGCATTGACACTCACATTAACATTAACGCTATTAACATTACAATCACTAATCCTATTCCCACTAGTACTGGCCGCCGCCTCCTCAGATATTCTGTTGTTGTTGCGGTACAGCTGGACATCGGCCCGGGAAATAATAAAGTCGTCGAGATTATTCGACGAGGAGGACGGGGAAGAAGGGGAGACGACGACGGTGGAGTGGGAGAACCGGGTGGCCATCAAATCCCCCAGGGCCATCAAACTATTATTAATTTATCAATTAATTAATTTTATTGATTGATTGGGTCAATCCACGAAGCCGGAGTGGGGCCCAGTCATTGGGGAATAATCCAGTGGGGGAGGGTGTAGGATTAAAACCCTAGGGTGGGGAGGGGGGGATTGGGTGTGGGAGGGTGTAGGATTAGAACCCTAGGGGGAAGGGGGGGGATTGGGTGTGGGGGGGTGTAGGGGAGTGATGGTGAGGTGAGGTGAGGTGAGGTGAGGTGAGGGAAGGGAATGGAATGGTGGCGAGTTGAGGAGAGAGAGAGAGGATGGGAAAGGGAAAGGGAGGTATGCCGAATGAGGTAAGTCCGTAAAGTGTTGTTGTGCGGCCGTTTTACTCGTTATTGTTTTTTTTTATGGTTTTTACTCTTTCGTAAAATAGAAAATTGAAAGGAAAAAAATTGGGTTGAAAGTCAAAAGCATTATTTTAAATAGGGGAATTGTCATGTGTACTGGAGAGGTATACGTGAAAATTCGAAATATTTCTCTGTTATTTTGACTAATCCGGGATACCATTGAGGTTTGTTTTTCGAGTTAGAATACACTTAATGAGGACGGAAAGATAACGACGTTGAGTTATTTTAAAAAATGTGTGTTTTGATATAATGATTAACGAAGGAATTTGACTATAAAAACAACTAACTTTAAGGTAAGGGCATATCTCACCCTTGGATCTAAACTCAAAAGGATGAGGATTACCTATCTTATTTTTTTCTTTTTCCCTTTTCTTTCTCTCCTCCCATCTCCACTTTCCTCCTCAAAGGTTTTTTAATAATGTGTTTTTCCTTGCTGAAATGTGTATGGTAAAGCATTTTAATCATCTTATTTGACGAGGAATGAGGTTGACCCAATGGTTGATGATTCAAGCTATCTAGGAGATGTCTTGGGTTCGAATCCCCATACACCCTTTTTGTAACACCCCAACCCCTTGCGGGTTGGTCAATGTCACCAAATGTGGCTCTCCAGGTTGTGTACTGACCCCACTGTACCAACTCTGGTCTTTTCAGTGCATTTTGTCCTCACTTGTGCACACCTGGAAAACTTCCGAGGAGGTCACCCATCCTTGTACTACTCCCAGCCAAGCACGCTTAACTGTGGAGTTTCTAAGTAATTGGGCTCCCTGAATAGAAGTTGCAACTTGTTGGTATGAGTAGTACTGTCAATCCATTTAAGCACTCATCAATTCTCATCTCAAATGTGGGGTATCACAATCACCCCCACTAAAGGACTGCAACGTCCTCGTTGCACATGTGAGCCACTAACAATCAATCCCAGGATGCAGCCCCTGCTAGGTGACTGAACTGCCCTTCACCATCACAGCTCAGCACACGG
>CAAKMY010034980.1:0-15214 GCA_901111285.1 Corrigiola litoralis | reverse complement strand
ATATATAATAATTTATTGAAATATAAGTTTAGAAAATCCCGAGCATCTCCGGTTCATAAAACTAGTTAGAGTTTATCAAGCAACTATCTAATGACATGTGGTATCCATGCGCACAGTGACAGATATGAAAAAATGTTTATATGGGTTCTGGACACATGGCCTACTACACAACACTTTACCAAAACTTGAACCTACCAATGAGCCAAGAAACTAATTATGATATAAATATGAGTTTTTTCTTTTTATTTGAACTAGAAAACTTTTCAAAATGTACATTTCTCAATTTCCCCCCAAATTCTAGGGGGTTCGATTGCACCCCCTTAAACGCCCTGGATCCGCCCCTGGTTGCGCAATATTGTCGCTGAATCGCCTTTTAACATTATTGTATGTATGTATGTATGTATGTATGTATGTATGTATGTATGTATGTATGTATGTATGTATGTATGTATGTATAGATAGATTAACAATAATGACCATCAAAGTGCAGTGAGGTATACTCCACTAATCTATATAAAACTATTAAAAGGCATTGAAATCATAGGAGCCCGCCACATAGATTTTCATGTCATCAACATGTATGGCCCACAATATATAGCCTAACTCAATTAATAAAAAAAGTTTAAAGAAAATAAACCAAAAGTTAACAAATATGCCTCATACGTTAACATACTTTAAATGCACCACATGTCATGCCTAATCAGATAATGAAGTCAGTTATAAACCACAATATATTGACATGCAAAATTATGTATACCTGACCATGGATAAATAATGAAAAATGGAAGATATTGGCCATATGTGAGAACAAAACCGACAAACAAAGACAATATAAAAGTAACTAACAAATATCAATTCTTATAAAATTACAACAAAACATGTCTGTACATCGTACGGGTCAAATACTTGTTACCAAATCAAAACCCTAACAAAATAATACTACTCCGTAATAAGCATCATTATCATATCCTATATCATAGCATATAAATATATCATCAACTCACCATTTTCTCAAAAAAGAGTCAACAAAGCTCAAACTCCATTTTCACCATCACTACCACCACCACCACCACCACATCTTCCACTCTTCCATGGCGGCCGAAGCGTCGAAACCGACGTCTTCGGCGGACTCTTACATAGGCAGTTTAATCAGTTTAACGTCGAAAAGCGAGATCAGATACGAGGGAATTCTCTACAGTATTAACACCCAAGAGTCCAGTATTGGCCTCCGAAATGGTATATTTATATCCTCAATTTTAAGTAATTATACTGTTTGTTATAGTGGTTTATTATGAATAAGTATGTGTTAGTGGGGAGTGATCATTTAGTGTATGAATTATGGTAATTGTGAAATTTTGGTTCTTTATTAAAATGTTTTAGTTTCTGGGTTTGGATTTAATTGGTGGTATAAGATGGTGGTGGTGATTGGTTTGTTGGTTTGTTGATGATGGTGAAATGGTTAGCGCGATTGAGGGCAGTGAGAGTGATGGTTTGGGGAGGTCTGGTGGGGTTTAAGGATATGGTATGCTGATGGTGGTTGTGTTAGTATGGTGATTGGTTTATTGTTTTGTTGGTGTTGGTGACATGGTTAGCGCGATTGAGGTTAGTGAGAGTGATAGCTTGGGGAGGTTTGGTGGTTTTTTATGAAATGGTATGTTGATGGTGGTTTAGTTTAGTCTTAGGGAGAAGGTAGACTTTTGCGGATGTCAGCTAGCTTAGATGGTAAGGTCTTTGGAAGGTGACATTCAACTATTAAAAATCAGTTTGCATCACGGCCTTATGTGGCTCCCTTCGAAATGGTTGATTGTTTTGTTGGTGTAATGGTTTGGGCGATTGAGGTTAGTGAGAGTGATAGTTTGGGGAGGTTTTTCTGGTGTTTTATGAAATGGTATGTTGATGGTGGTTCAATTTAGTATTAGGTAGAACGTAGACTTTTTGCGGATGTCAGTTAGCTTAGATGGTAGTCCTTCCGTCCATTTTATTTCGAACCAATCTTAAGAAAAATGGTAGTGGTGGGTCCAAAATACATTAGTGTAGTATTTTTGATAAGTAATGAGGTCATTAGTTAGTGGATGGTGGGCCAAATTTATCAAATGAACGGGTAAAATTTGATATGATATTTTGATGGTGTTTTAGTGTTAGTTAGAAATTAGACTTTTGAGGATGTTCTAGCTTAGATGGTAATGTATTTGGGAGATGGTATGCAAGATCAGTTTGCATCACCGCCTTATGTGTCTCCCTTTGAAATGGTTTATTGTTTTGTTGATGTTGGTGAAATGGTTTGCGCAGCTGAGGCTAGTGTTAAAGTGATAGTCTCTGGAGGTTTGACATGAATTTTTATGTTGGTGGTGGTTTAGAGTCAGTTAGAAGATAGACTTTTGTGGATGTCAGCTAGCTAGACGGTAATGTCTTTGGGAGGTCGTACCCACTACCCAATATCACTGTGCATCTTATATGGCTCCCTTGGAACCAAAAGAAAGAGAGAGATTTCTATGTTTAGTTTGAATTGGGTGTAAAATACTAGTGTGGTGATTGGGTTTGTTGTTTGTTGATGCTGATGAAATGGTAGGCATGATTGAGGCTCGTGAGAATGATGGTTTGGGGAGGTTAGTGTAAGTTAAAAGGGAGATTTTTGGCTTTTGGATTATGTATATGACTCAGTGGGCCTTGGATGAGATGGCCGTCCCTAAACAATCGTTATTAATTAACCAAAAGGAATGAACTTTTAACTTAAAGAGTGGTCCTTCACCATTTAACAACATTAACGTGTTTCGTAGTATATGTTGAAGATGTGAGGTTTTAATTTTGAAAGAGTGAATATTTAGATTAGAAAGTTGACCTTCAATAAATGTACCCGTTGGTTTCATGGGAAAACTAATCAATTTACAAGAAGTTAGTGGTGTGAGCAATTAAGTTGAAGACTTGATGTTTTAACTTATAATAATAGTGAACATGTAAAGTGTATGGATCGATCTCACCAAAATTGTACATGCGGCGGTCTCATTAAAGTTTTTAGACTATGTTAGGAAGTATGCAAATATTGAGGGGCTTAACTCCTGAGAGTTTGATTTCTAGTTGGCTTATGGGGCTCCCTTCACATTGAGCTATTCTAGAGGTGGTTGGAGAGGATGTTGGCTTAAAGCTCAATTGCCGATAGAGTGCTCATAAATTGGCAGGTGGGCGACGTCCATTAATGATGGTTCATTAATGTCCATTGATTTTGACTCCTTCCCTCTTCCCAACTTCGAAAAAGCCTTGTGATTCCGATCCCAATATTGGTGAGAGGAGCTTGCTGCTTGAGCAGTTTTTAGTTGGTACCTGGGTTAAGCGTACATAGTATAAAGTTGCAATAGACTTTTTCTTGGTTGGGAATGCTTTCTTTATTGATGACATTCTG
Organism: Corrigiola litoralis; assembly: GCA_901111285.1. Classification (NCBI taxonomy): domain Eukaryota; kingdom Viridiplantae; phylum Streptophyta; class Magnoliopsida; order Caryophyllales; family Caryophyllaceae; genus Corrigiola; species Corrigiola litoralis. Next base: position 11,817 of record CAAKMY010034980.1, on the reverse strand, counting down.
GATTTTGTTTCTTGTAACTGTTGAAATTAATACTCACCTGAAAATTTATTATGCTAATTCCGCAGTAAGATCGTTTGGAACTGAAGGAAGAAAAAAGGACGGTGCTCAAGTCGCTCCAAGTGATAAAGTTTATGAATATATACTTTTCCGCGGCAGTGACATTAAGGTACATTTACTACATGCCAGTGGGTTTGTAGATTAACAATTTCTTTGGAGGGCTACTTTGTTAATCAGATTAACAAAATTCTCAGATTCTTTCTAAAAGGACTGAAATGTAGATTCAAATTTCTGATAGCTGTTTGGAGTGCTATGCCTTGAAGTGTCATAAGTTTATAACTACTGCTTGTTCATCTAAGTGATATGTATTAGTTTTCTTGTGATGATGTCCTATCCTTCTTTCTGTGTACTCTCTTTGGTCTACCGAAGTACCAATACAATTGTTCTTGTCCAAAAACAAACAAATAATAATTGGCTGTTCTGATTGCTGCTGTGATAGATGGTATCAGAATGGTGGCTGCATTTTCCTTCTCTATGATGTGAAGGCTACACAGATATTTTATTCCTCTCTTTTGGCCATCCAAACTGGGTTTTAGAGTCATTGACAAAAAATATGTACTAATACTTCTCTGAAAAGTAGATATAGTGTTGTTAAGCACAAGAGTATAAATGTTCAAGAGGTCCTGTAAATTTGCATGTTTATGCTTCCATGAACTTTCATGCTTATGTTTCATGTTGGTGTGCACATGGAGTGCTTTTGTGGAGTCATCTAGCTTTCTCTTGCAGAATTCAACATTTGCTAACCTCGAGCCTACTAAATTTCTCCATGGATCTAGTACTCAGTAGCCACCTTGTGCTATGATAATGTGGTTTTCCACCGTGCTTGTTGGCAACATTATGGAAACCCGTGTGTTCTTTTTGTAGACACACAGTGTCTGTAAATTTCAAAATGGCTCATATTCCCTTTAGCTTCTTTTTATCGTGAAGTAACAACTAGCAAAAGGTTGCTGGTGCACTACACCTCAAGGGTCAATTGGAAACAACCTCTCTGTGTTATTGCAATGCAATGCGGGGGTGAGGTGCCTACATCCCACACTCCACCTTTCTTGGGAGAGTTGGGAGGGATCTGATTTGTAGGAACTTGGATTTTGATTTCTGTTTATATTGGGTCGATTTGCCAGATTGGTAAATAAAGTGGGGGGTCAACGACATATTGGTAAATAAACTTACACATGCGACATATTGGTAAATAAAAAAGCACTCAGGCGACAAAACAACCAAAAAAACATGATAATCTCAGGCAACTTGTTGTGAAATCCAATTATAAGAGCAAATTAACCTTAACAACAACAACAACTTTATTAATTAACTTCCCACCTAATATTTTTTTTTCGCCCCCCTCCTACTTTCATTTTAACTGACACTCTCCCCCTCCCCCCTTTACTGTAATCATAATTAACACTTCCTCCCATTCACTAACTAACACTCTCTCCCATTCACTAACTAACTTTCCACCTCCCCAATCTTTCCTTCTACACAGCTCCTCCATTAAATTGAAGACAAAAAACTCCATCCCCTTCTAATCAAGTACAATTTATCATTTAAATTGAATTATAGGCATTATTGTAGTTATTAATCAAGATATATGGTATGCATTCTATCAAATCTGTGATATGTATGATGTGATCTTATAATTATATTATGATGTTATAGTGTAAAATCATACCTTAAACAGATGATGTGGCAAGATTGAAGCTTTTCGTCTTTGTTATCTCCACATTCTTCATGTCAACATTTATTTGTTGTCTACTTGTCTTCAATTTAGATAAGATGGTAGATGAGAATTGAAGAGTAGAAGAGAGTATATAGGGAAAGAGGGTAGCAAGAGAGTGTGAGATAGTTTGTTTTTTTAGCGTTAATTTGGTTGAAAAATTGTGAGTTAGTTTTACATTAGTGTCAAGCCCGAAATTAATAGGAGGATTATCATGTTTTTTGGTTGTTTTGTCGCCTGAGTGTTTTTTATTTACCAATATGTCGCATGTGTAGGTTTATTTACCAATCTGTCGCTGACCCCCCACTTTATTTACCAATCTGGCAAATCGGCCGTTTATATTGTATAAGATCTCTTTTTTTATTTGTTGATGTAAATGTTTTGCTGTCACAGACTCAGAAATATAATGATGGTGAATAGTAAATTTTATGTCTAGAGGTTTACCTGTTACTCAGAAATCCGTGGGGTCTTCCTTTTTAAACATATTTGTAAGACTAGAGGTATTTGAGCATCTCCTACACAGTGCTCTGGGAAAAGAAATTTTTTGAATTGTCTTGCCTGCTTGCGGGGTCAACATGTACCTAAACTTGCCGTGAACTGGAAGTTAATTGTTTTTCTGTTTCTTTGAATGTATACCTGCAGGATTTACAGGTGAAATCATCTCCTCCTGTCCAGCCTGCAGCATCATCATCATCCATTGACAATGATCCAGCTATCATCCAGGTTTGGGACTTCCGTGTTTCATTTGTATATTTTGTGAAGGAAGTTATCATCTGATTCTGGGCTCACTCTGCAGTCCCATTATCCTCGTCCAGCTTCAACATCCACAAATCTGCCACCTGCTGTCGGTGCATCTTCCGTAGATGCTAATTCTCATGGTCCACAGCTTGGACACCCTGGCTCGAGTTTTCCAGGAGCCTTACCTTTATATCAAACTGGTGGAAATTTAGGATCATGGGGTCCATCACCTCCTCCAGGTGCAAATGGGAGTGGGCTTGCTATGCCTATGTATTGGCCTGGATTTTATGGCCCTCCAAATGGGCTCCCGCAGCTACCTCAGCAGAATTTGCTTCGACCACCCATTGGTCTCTCTGTGCCACCATCACTGCAGCAACCAATGCAATATTCTGCGTTCAATCCTGCTTTATCTACTGGAACTGCAAATTTGGCTGGCTCGAAATTGCCAGAAATTCCCCCTAGTTTGATTACCTCAAGTAGCACTTCCACCACCTTCTCAGCAGCATCTTCACCACAATTTAACTTGCCTCCTGTGCCATCCACCAGTCTAGCATCTGAAACATTGTCAAGCTCTGCTGCACCTAAGGCTCTGAATTCTGGTCTTCTTTCGACTCCTATATTTCCATCAGTATCTTCCTTGGGAATTTCTGCTACAGATGCTATCACAGCCTCTAATAGGGTCAATCCAGCTTCTAGTTCAAGTTTGCCAGGCCTTAGTACATCTCAAACAGCATCGCCCATCATCAGTTCCGCTACTCCAAGTCATTCGGAAAAAACAACACCTTCATTGGTCACCCCTGATCAACTATTTCAGACAGGACAAATACCTATCTCCTCATCTTCATCTTCACAAGTCGCTCACAAAGATGTGGAAGTTGTTCAGGTGTCATCATCACCATCATCAGAGCCAAAAGCAGAAGTAGTAAAGGAAGCGCAACCACCAATATTGCCTCTACCACCAGCATCAAAGGCTTTCCACAAGGTGCTACATCGATCTGTCTTATGTTTGTTATTTGTTTTTGTTTTGTGAAAACTTGAATGCTATTGTCATGACTATTCTATGTGTAATTTTGACCTTAGATATGTAGGCAAAACTCCCATATTTACAGATCATAGGCTTAAGTTAATTACTGGTTGATGGTGCTTGGTCAATGTTAGAAGTAATGTCATGACACTTTCACCAGTCATTGATGTTCTCTCTCTGCCATTTCCCTGGAGTCCCGGACAGTGAAGCACAATTAGAGGAAGCACTGGAGTCTGCAGTATATTCAAGACAACAAATGACCAATATTCCTCATTCTCAGGAGATGAGATTAATAGTAGGCGGATAGAGAGCATCAATATTCTGCACTTGCACAGTTTGCCTAAGATATTTTGACAAAGGTCACACATAGTATAATGTACTGAGTTCATGCATCCCTGGAAGGAATAAAAAGGTGCTGACAGGCTTAGGTGCTTAGATTTAAGAGCAGGCATGAGGCAGCTTCACTGCTTGGGGATTCTTGATTAGTAGTATCACCTCTGTTGATCATAATATGAATAGTTTGGCAGCTGCCATGGCTTGATTGAATATTAATAGTAGCTTTGTCATAACTCATGACTGTGTACAGTCAGGAGAATATTTAGGGGAAAACCAATAGTAGACTACTCGCTATCAGTGTTACAGATTTTGCTTGGCCGCCATCGAATTCCGTATTAAATCGAGCGAATCGAATAGAAATTGCAATTCGCTTTATGAACCACCCTAGTCACTGAATACTTATTGCGGATTATGTGACATTGCTCACTATTCAATGTGTTTGAATGGTAAGGGATTACTATAAAAATTTCTGAAAATTAAGTGAAGGTTTTATTACAGTTATTTGCTCTACTACGTCAAAAGCATTAGAACTACAACTGCATGCTGGCAATATGTTTTTTCTGGCAACACCTTTGGCGGAAGCAATTATTTGATCATTTTCCTTGTTAATGAAATTGGTTTGGTTGTTTTAAGGCTGCATATCATAGTCCTTGCTTAATTGCTTTATATTCTTTCTCTGTCTCTTTAAAGAAGTTAGAGTGCTAGCTGATATATGGCTTTTTCTTTTCATGGTTTGATTGAGGTACAAATGATCCTTTAATGTTTACATCCCATTAAATGTAGTATACAATATATATGTCTCCTGATATTATGGATTTCCTTCTCTGCAGCCTAATGGAGCTCCTTTTCAGCCACGCCATAGTTACAACTATCGCGGACATGAAAGAGGGAGAGGAAGAGGCAGTGGGGTAATGTTGATATCTTTATTTTTTTATGGGTTGCCGGCCTGACATTTAACTATGCTTATGTGACCTGTAATCCAACCTTTAGTAAAATTTCGATCAGTTTTGCGGTGCTTTGACGTAGTCCTTCTAGTAGTCTAACTGGCTTAATAAATGAAGGAAAAATTTAGGCGTAAGTTGTGAGTTAAACGGTCAAAATTGGAATTCACTTTGCTTGAAAACTGATCACAACTTTTAAGTTTTGCCAAAGTTTGAGGTATAAGCCACCTAAGTGTATTTTTTTTTCTCCCGGGTTCTATTGAGTTTATCTTTGTAGTTTTATCGTGGTAGTCGTAGATTCGAGGGCACTTGCTACTTGAAAAAGAAAAAAAAAAAGAAACTGAATTATGCTTGTGAAGCGTCATGCACGGATAAACTCCAGCTTTTGGATGTAGGGCTGATATGACTTCTTTGACATTTATGCTTTCCAGCTGAAATCACAGCATCCTTTTCTTATGTGCGAAGATTATCTCCTATTTACATACACTGTATATGTCTGAAGCTGACCACATCCTGCATCTGTTCAACTTCTGGCTTCCAATTACTAGATGACATTAATTTGAATCTATTATGCTACATCCACGTAGCTTGAATCTTATTAGAGCTGACAGAATCCTTACCCTTTGCTCTTCACCCTAGAAAATAAGGGCCACCGTTTTCTTTTCTTCTTCAATAAGACGATAATTATTAGCATTTTTCTCATGATGAATCTGTTTGGGTTGGTGATGGCTATGAGTTAATGTACCATTTGAGTTGTACAATCTGAGGATTGTTGGCCATGTGTAGGGATCTGATGATATTGTGGTTAAATTTTTTGTAGATTCTACTCTACTTTGTATCATGCATGTTGGCTGCAGAGTCATGTTGCTGGAGTCTTGTCTCGATCCCAGCACCTTTGAGTCAGTGAAGCAACAGAGTTACACAGCCGTCGCTTATGAGTGAAAATGATTAATCATAACCTGAAAATTTACAGAATAAATATGACTTCGATGATTTGGAAGTGTTTGCTTTAAATGGGAAGTGCACAGGCAGATTGTCCCATGCGCGACATTGCGTTTAGGGTGTTTTGACTTTTTATCTCATCAGGAAATATCATCTTTATAATCATTGGTCTTAATAGATTACTGAACCAGATTTCAAAAATTCTGTATTTCATGTTTACAAGTCGAATTGAAATTGATGGAGCATTTACTTGCAGAGTTCACGTGCGGTGACAAGATTCACCGAGGAGTTTGATTTCATGGCTATGAATGAAAAATTTAAAAAGGAAGAAGTATGGGGCCATCTTGGGAAGAGTAACAAGTCCCAGAGCAAAGACAAAGAAGGGATTTCAGCTGTAAATGGCGGGAATGGTTCTGAAGAAGAAGCTGAAGAGGAGGAGTTGGCACAAGGTGAAGCTAAGGTACATCTGGAAGACTGCTCTCTGACATCATGAAGCTTAACAATATTCCTTTTGTCCTCGCATAACAAAGAAAACTATGAGGAGTCTATTCACAATCCCTCCTTTGCAATATTTTTTATATATTCTTCGTTGTTTTATGTGCAGGTTGTATATAATAAAGACGACTTCTTTGATACCCTTTCATGCAACACACTTGATCATGGTCCACAAACTGGCAGAACAAAGTTCTCTGAGCAGTTGAAGATAGATGCAGAGGTATGTTTTTGTTAATTTTCTTTCCACCTTTTTGTAGTGATTAGATCAATAAGTCACATCCACCTGACTATCTAATTTATGGCTACAGACATTTGGTGAGTTTGCAAGGTATCGGGGTGGGCGTGGTGGGCGGGGACCGGGTCGTGGATGGCGTGGTCGAGGTGGTTATTATGGAAGGGGGTATGGCTATGCTGGAAGGGGCCGAGGGCGTGGTATTTCGACTCGGGATTCCTGAATGGTTTGCTCCAGCAAATATTATAGTTGATGATAATGATCGCATGTCTCCCTTTTAACCGAAGTGGTGGAGGATACCGATTCGGTTCTTACAGTTGGTTGATTCGGTCATTATGGTTAGGTGTCTGTTTCCCATGTCTTTTTTTTTTTTTCTGGTTTCTTTGTTTTTTTTTTTCTTGATTCATATTGTCCGGTGGACCTTATAAGCAAGAAGCTAAATGCAGCAGATCGCAGGACAAACATGTAGTTTCGGTTGTTGGATTCATTGATGTAAATTACAACTAGCTGATGGTGTGTATTTATTTCTGGCTAATCTCGTAAGATCATCCCAAGTTGATTGCTTTCGTACTTACTCCCGTGCCTTTTTGATATGAAACTGTATCTATTGTTTCGTCCGTTGGTTGCAACTTTGACCAAACCCCTTTTATTTATATGAATTATTAACAGGAACGGTTTAAATACAACTTAACATTAAACGTGGTCATTATTGTACTTTTTTGTGTGATAAAAGTGACTACTTTAAGCTAAACAATGACCATTTTAAGCCCGTGTAATTTTAACTTAAACTAAGACAATTTCATATTAGACATTTTTGCTTTCTTTATAATAGGTAAGAAGAACTAAATCAGAGGAGGGAGCCCTTTTGATATAAACACCTAACTTTCTCTTGGTATAAAATATCATCCAACTCTTGCTAAATAGAGGAATTCCATATAATGTTGAACATAATGGCCAATATTACGCATTTACTTTGCTGCTTTATCATCTTATCTGAAACACTGTGGGAGATAATGGTTGAATCACCATTAGAGAGTTTCTTCGACCCACCCCTTTGTCTTTTCAGGTTTTGGGTCTTCTGGTAATGCAGCACGTGAGTTTCCAGACCTTATATCAACACACATTGATTCTAGCAACGCATTAAAATTCATTCATTAGGTCGTATGCATGAAACCTTATATTAGAAGGCACTAGTTGACTGTCTTGACTAAGTGGCCTGTTTGTTGGATTTCCTTCGGACATGCACAAAACACCGAAGAGAAAATTAAATACAACTAGTTTATCCGCCGCTTAAGTCAGTTCTGTTAATGGCTTTATTTATGCAACAATTTGCTACTTCGACTAGAAAAGACTCCACCTCTGTGGTGCGAAAGATTTTCCAATACTTTGCTTTCTGCTTTGTGGAAATATAAATCAAATTTTATGAATTTAGTTTAATCTTCTACGGTTATGTTCTCAAATACAGTACAGAGGAGTCGATGTACAAAAAATTTTAAATTAGTTTGCAATAATCCATGAAATTGCAGTGTGAGTGTCACGAGTACATGAAAGACACAAGTTTTTTTTTTTTTTTTTTTTATAATTCTGAAAAAGAGTAAAAAGGACTACAGGAATTATAAAAAAATAGGTTTACTAGTATTATAATATCATGATGAATAATCTTCGTCCAATGATTGAGAGTCTCAACCTGCTGTTCGTGTCCTTCTCTGCTGCATAAGCTGCTCCAATTACAAAATAGCTATCTGAATATCATTCCAAATCAAAATATAAAGGCAGTGGAGATAGTACAGTGTATGCCAACTTCCTTTCCTTCCTGAAGAGGGGTGAGACAGAGGGGGTGACTTTCTGTATCTACTGCCTTTGTGCAACTTACCAAAATAAGTCACAGGACACAGATCTAGGCTGTTTAAAGAAAGCCGTCAGTGATTACTGACTAGTGACTTTGACTACACTTCTTCAGTGAAGTCAAGTACTCACTCTCCGAGCTCAAACAAATAACTAAAGAATGCCATCATCTTATCCTTTACTTACCCTTCTCACATTTGCCAGAATATTAGCTGTTTTAGTAGCAGTTCTTGTTCTTATTTGGGCTCTCGCTTACAAGACTAGCTTCAATCATCACTCTCCCTCCTCTCAAGGAAACTTCACCTATTCTGTAAGTCCACTTTCTTTCTTCTCTTTCTTGGTTTATGTATCACAAATGCGAATAGAATACAATGCTATTAAAAGACGTTTATCTGAGCTAATGATGTTTTTGGGTATTTAACAGGCGCTTCATCCTTTGCTAATGGTGATTGGGTTTATCATTATAAGTGGAGAAGGTAAACCTTAAAAGTGAAACGTTAACCACTGTTTTTGTTTTATGCTCGAAATGGCCGAGTTTTCACTGTTATGTGATTGTGTTTTGTAAGCTATATTGGTTCATAGGTGGCTGCCAGGGTCAAGAAATATGAAGAAATCAGTGCACTTGGGAATGCAAGGAGTGGCATTGGCTTGTGGAGTTTTTGGGATTTGGACAAAGTTTCATGGGAGTCGTGGGATTGTTGGTAATTTTTACAGCCTCCATTCTTGGATGGGTTTGATTTCTGTCCTGCTCTTTGGCATTCAGGTTTCTTTCTCTATCTCCATTTAATTAATTTATTAAATTTAGTTTGTTTTGCTAAATTCATGATAGTAGTATCATCTTTTTGTTTACGTGCAAGTTTTAATCATTACTTTACCAATGGACTAATTCAGTAATTCATTAGTTGAGTTAGTAGAAATGTCAATCACATATGGCCATATGGGTCCATGACAAATTTATCATGCTCAACAGTCAACATCCCCAAAGTTACTCTTCTTATAAAATACTGTACTACATTTCGGAGTATGCAAGTAGCTTTAAGATGAAATTATATGCTTTGCCCGCTTCATATGCTCTCATTATCAAAATGACGCTATGAAACAACCAAGGTCTAACTCTAATACATTGCCTAGACAGCTCGAGGTTATATGATAGTTTACCATTTGTAAAGGCCTCCATCTAAAATAGTAGTAAAGGTCATAAAAGTTCAATTGGTTTTCCATTGGATACTTGATGGCAATGATATCGTGGTCCTCTATTTTGTTCCTTTTATTCAGTCTTTTAAATTGGATAGTGCTACACATGTCCGTTTAGCAAAGCTTTATGGTTCCAACTTCCAAGGTGTGGGACATTTTTGGTTTCTTTATCTATCCCTCAATTACAACCTGATATTCTAATGTCATGGACTCATGGGGTGTTAACCGTGTGTCCGTGTTAGTTAATCTATTTGAGTAATTTCATTTACCGTGTAAATTTATTCACTTTGTGTTTGCTGCTGAATGCTGATCGATAGACAACTGTTTGTTTCAGGTTCATAACCACAGTAGGAAACTAAAGCTTACTCCGTATGTTACATTTGACTTTCATAGTTTCATTCCGTTTAAGATCTCTGATTTCATCATGCTTGAATGCAGTGGGTAACGGGTTTCCTCAGTTTTTGGCATAGAGGAGAGGTCCGTAGAGTAAGGATGACTGTGCTGCCATGGCACGTCTTCATCGGTCTCTATACATACGGTTTAGCCATTGCAACTGCAGAAACAGGGTTATTAGAGAAACTAACACTACTACAAGAAAAGAGAAACGTCTCAAAACACGGTTCAGAGTCTATCGTCGTCAATGGTCTTGGGCTAGGACTGGCGCTGCTCAGTGGTGTTGTGGTATTGGCCGTTATTTCACCGAGACAACAACACAACAGTTCCCATCCGACTAAACTCAGATACTCAAATAACAAATGAGAAATCGTTGTATACCTTATTGAAAGTTCTATACTAGTGGTCACATATTCTAGACGGGTGATACTACATTTTTTTTTTAACTAAGCTTGATTCAACAAAGAAGAACTACAAGTTACATTAACTCGACTTTTTGGCATATAAAACCAACAAATGAGCCTCCTTGACCACTAACGATGACACTGAATCTATGTTTTAGGCCCATCTAGCATCACTTTCTTGCTAAGGAGTAAGGGGATCACATTCATCATACAAAAATACCAATGATACTTTTGGCTTGCACGTAGAAGTTATTCATCATACATAACCGCCAATAATGCTTGTCGCTTGGATGTAAAAGTCAGCCGTGAAGTAGACAAGCGAACTTTCTTACCTTTGCTTCTAAATCTCATATACAAATACAACAATGCTTTAGGCTCTTGCCAATTTAGGACATTGATCCTGTAATCACTCGGTCAACAGCGGGGGGAAAAAACATTGAGGTCTTAAACCTCAAATTTTGAGAGGTCTCCTTACCGATCAGATTGGCAGGGTTGGGGCGCTCAAAGCCTCAAAGAGTGAATTTGGTTTGACAATCCGACTGTGTAAGTATTAGTAGGGTGTAGGAAATATGAAAATACGGGTACGAAAATAGATCTTTTCTTTGACAGATTGCACACTAGCTACCAAGTATGGATATAGTGGGATTCCATTGCTTTCTAAAGACAAGAAGGAAAATACGAAGAGTTCCTCGTGATAAGGCCAAATCCTCACTAAGTACTCGACCGCAAGTTATCCTTGGATTGAGATATCTTTTCGTAGGGGTTGGATAATGGTCAATACACATTTATTCCGAATTGTTTTTGTTATTATTAAACACAAGTTATTCAAACACACTCAAATGCTTATTCCAAACACATTTTTGTTATTCTTACACAACTGCTACACCTATTTTTTGTATACGGTTGCCTGAACAAATTTTCCTCTTTCGCAAAATATAACAATGCCAATGATACATCATACTTAGGGACATCATACTTAGGGATGTCAATGGGGCGGGAAGGTAGTGGATATAGACCTACCCATACTCATACCCATACCCATACCCATCGCGGTTAGGAATTTCATATCCATACCCACCCCGGCGGGTACAAAATACAAACTGCACCCTCCCCACCACCCGCAGGTTCCACCACCCGCCCCACCCGGCCTAGTACCCACCCATGATACCTATCCGAATTGTACCTTTTGATTAGTTAATAACTTTTTTAATTTGGTAAACAAACTTAAAGTATTTAGTAACTACAAAATTACAAGTTTAGAAATCATACTTAAGAAAATATCAGAAATCCAATGAATAATAAGCGTGGCGGTCATAGATGTGTTAGGATTCTCTCTATTTCTTTTTAGAATTGGAGAATAGCCAAGAGAGAGGAGGGTGTTTAGGTCATAAAAAGAGATTAGATCTAGACCATTTATTTCTAGGAAATGGAGAGGTGGCAAACATATAAGCTGGGTAATGGAAGATCCATTTCTGTTAGGAAATGGAGAGAATCCTGACTCAATA